>JAMQGT020000140.1:0-17861 GCA_024447675.2 Pterophyllum scalare
GCTGAGATTCATTCACTGAATCCAACATTTCCACAGCCTGCATGCTGTCAGTGTGGGGGATGGAGATCAGCTCAGACAGCTGTGAAATACTGGGTTACATCTTTGTGAGGTCACTTCCTCCACACAGAGCAGTAAACCTCAGAGCAGCAGCAGCAGGTCAGCTGATCACAGCCTGCACACCAACATCATTTACTGGAGCTCCACATGCAGAGCCACTACAGCTGATCTTAGGGTTCCTCCACCTTCTGAATCCCACTGTAACCCCTGAGTATCCTCATGTTTGTGTTTAGGTGGAGGCACAACCACCCTCTGCTATGGAGGACACAGAGACTGTGTTTAGAGCTGAGTGCATTCATTAGAATTAAAATTTAGATTGGAATAACGTTTCTCTTCTCATGTATTACTTTATATTATTACAATAATATATAATCAGGTTCAGTGAGCTTTACACAAAAATAGCTGATAGAAATGTCCTCCAAAGAACTACGTTTACTTTCTTACTTTGAGTACATTTCAGAGTCTGTACTTTTTTACTTTTACTTAATAAAGAAGTTGAACCATGCATAATGCAAAATCCAAAACTATAACTATAACTATAACCTTCATGCTAATTTACTGTGATGTAAAATGTAATTCTCATTATAGATGGGACTAAAATGAGAATAATCAGCTCCAGCGATGATAAAAAGTTCAGCACAGGTGACACCGTCACACTGCTCTGCACGTCAGCCCACACTCTCCACAAACTGGAGGTCACCTGGTTCAAAGATGGCCACGCCCTCTCAGGAATCTGACCCCTCCCTCCATCTTGGGCCACTGACTGCACAGGATTCTGGGAACTACGTCTGTGCTCTGAAGACCAACTTGGCAACTCTCTCTGATCCGTACAGCCTGCAGGTGGAGGCAGAGGCAGGTTGGCTTGATCGGTTTTCTCTTTCAGACTTTCACTGATGTTAAAGTCTTTAAAGCTGTTTTATTTTTACTGCCCTCTGCTGTTTGTTGGCCACATCAACCCACCTGCTCCATGTTTGCATATGTGCTGCCCAGTGAAGGATGTTTAAGCTTAAACTGGCATGAAGTGAGCACAGAAACACAGAAAGGTGCTGGCTTCTAGCTTCTAGCTTTTTTTTTTGAAGCCTTTAAATGTCAAAGGAGCTGTTACAGAAAACAGTGGCTGTGTTAGGGACACCCCTTTGAATATAGGGTCAAGTGGATGGCCTATTTGTGGTATTCTGGCACAAATATTCGTCATTATTATTAATACATAAAAGAAAAAAAGCACTGTAGTTATGCACTGTGATGTAAAATGTAATTCTCATTTTAGATGCACTTAAAATGAGAATATTCAGCTCCAGTGATGGTAAGAAGTTCAGCAGAGGTGACACCGTCATACTGCTCTGCACTTCAGCCTACACTTTCCACCAGCTGGAGGTCACCTGGTTCAAAGATGGCCACGCCCTCTCAGGAACTGATCCCTTCCACCAGCTCGGCCCGCTGACTGCAGAGGATTCTGGGAACTACATCTGCGCTCTGAAAGCCAATTTGGCAACTCTCTCTGAGCCGTACAGCCTGCAGGTGGAGGCAGAGGAAGGTTGGTTTGATCAGTTTCAGAATTAAGAATCATTAAAAAGAAACCAAACTAATGAAAGTGGCCTGGACAAAAATGCTGGTACTCCTAGAAAAGACTGAAAATAAAGTGAGCATAGGGATGTGTTAAACTAAGGTGTGCCCTGCAGTCAGCATCACTGGTTTCTTCTAACCTGTCAGTCTGCCTATTTAAAGGGTGAAAAGATGTCAGTGTGCTGTTTGGCACCATGGTGTGTACCACACTGAACATGGACCACAGGAAGCTAAGGAGAGAGCTGTCTCAGGAGATGAGAAAGATCATTATTGACGAACATATTAAAGGTAAAGGCTACAAGACCATCCTCAAGCAGTTGGTGTTTCTGTGACTACAGCTGCACATATTATTCAGAAGTTTAAGGTCCACGGGACTGTAGCCAACCTCCTTGGATGTGGCTGCAAGAGGAAAACTGATGACAAGTCGAAGAGGCGGATAATAGGAATGGTAACCAAAGAGCCCAGAACTGCATAGTGATGAGCCACAAAGCTTCTGGGAGAACGTCCATTGGACAGATGAGACAAAACTGGAGCTTTTAAGCAAATCACATCAGCTCTATGTTCACAGATGCAAAAATGAATCACACAAAGAAAAGAACACTGTACCTACTGTGAAACATGTAGGACGCGCGGTTATGTTCTGGAGCTGCTTTGCTGTATCTGGATCAGGGTGTCTTGAATCTGTGCAGGTACAATGAAATCTGAAGCCTATCAAGGGATTGTGGAGCAACATGTGCTGCCCAGTGTCAGAAAGCTGTCTCAGTCACATGTCGTGGGTCCTCCAACAGGATAATAATCCAAACACAGCTAAAAACACCCAGGAATGGCTAAGAACAAATCACTGGACTATTCTGAAGCGCCTTCTATGAGTCCTGATCTAAATCCTATCGAACGTCTGTGGAAGCAGCTGAAACATGCAGTCTGGAGAAGGCACCCTTCAAACCTGAGACAGCTGGAGCAGTTTGCTCACCTGTTGACAGGTGTGACTTGATTGCAGTGATTGCCTCAAAAGGTTGTGCAAAAAGTATTAAATCAAAGGTACTGACTCAGTGACTCGTGACACTGATCCCTCACCTCAGTAGGATATCAGATTAAACCTGTATTCTGACCTGTTCTGGGGTCAGGGTTGTTGTTATAACCATCCTCTACATGGATGACATCAAGCTGTATGCCAGGAGTGAATGAGATACACAGCAGTGACATTGGAATGTCATTTGGACTGGAGAAGTGTAGGTGGATGGTAACAAAGAGAGGGAAGGTAGTCAGAACTGAGGGGATTGCACTAACGGGGCAACATTGCAGACACTGAAGACGGCTACAAGTGCCTTGGAAGGGCTTCATTTTCCTATTCAGCTGCCATCAGTGTCGCAAACAATCAGACAATAATCAGTTTCCCCTCATGTTTGCCAGATAGACATGGACTGGTCTCTAAGCCTGTGTGACTGGGGCCTTATCATCACTGTCATTGTGGTCATGCATCTGCAAAGCTTTAACATCCAGTCTCAAAAATGTCTGATCTTCTTTACAGGAAAACTGGACAAACTTACAACTGTCCGTGTGGTTCTGTTCGCTGCTCACACGCTGCTCATCATCATTGTGGCATCCGTGATAATTAAAGGTACTTTCCTCACAGTCATCATCTGTTTTCTTCTCCTCTCTCAGTCTACAGTACCAGTCAAAGGTTTGACTGCTACCGTATCTCCAGAGTCATTTTTCCCACATGAACTTTGGAGTTTCAGGAGAATCAGGTTAGGATTTTTTTTTCACACAGCTGTCAGAAGGAAATCATCTTCTTCACATGTTTGCACTTCTGGAAACACTCAGCGTGGTTCAGGTGACGGCGCTGCCTGGATAGAGCGAGCAGGAGGCAGCACACACTCACTGGAACATTATTCACAAATTAACACAATCCAACATCACACACAGACTTCGTGCAGAGGAGACCGACTAACTGTGTCGGATGTTGGTGCTCTTGCATGGATCACTGTCAGCTGATGTCCATTAAAGTTCAGGGCTGCAGCGCATGTGTAAAAACAGCGTAGATGGTACGCCGGAGTCACCGCAGCCAGCAGCTCTGAATGAAATGGGTCCTGTAGCTGAAACTGGAATATTCACATGACCAACCGGTCGCAGCAGATGACTGCCCCTCCCTGAGCCTGGTTCTGCTGGAGGTTTCTTCCTGTTAAAAGGGAGTTTTTCCTTCCCACCGTCGCCAAGTGCTTGCTCATAGGGGGTCGTTTTGACTGTTGGGTTTTCTTTTTGTTATTGTAGGGTCTTTACCCACAATACAAAGCGCCTTGAGGCGACTGTTTGTTGTGATTTGGTGCTATATAAATAAAATTGAATTGAATTGAATTGTTTCATGTGAAACCCCCCCCCAAAAAAATGCCCTCCCCATAGAGACTGTGTCTGCTGTCAGCAATTTTTTTAATTATTAAAATTCATAATTGATCAACATACTGATTTATTCTGCCTTATGGAGCTCTGGCTACAGCGGGATGAATATGTTAGTTTAAATAAATCAACACCCCCTCGAGTCCTGCTAACTGTCAAAATCCTTGAAGCACAGGCTGAGGAGGAGGAGGAGTAGCAATCTTCCTTTCCAGCTTTTTTTCCCCGCAATGCGTCTGGTGTGTGCAGGTCTTTAGTTATGCTGCTACAGGCCTAGGCTGGTTTCTTCTTCACTCACCCCTTTTCACTCTGTGTATACCCCACTCTTCATGCCGTCATTAGTTATTATTAATCTCTGGCTCTCTTCCGCAGTGTGTCTTCTGTCCTGTCTCCCTCTCCTTGCCCCCAACTGGTCACAGCAAATGGCTGCCCCTCCCTGAGCCTGGCTCTGTGGGAGGGTTCTTCCTGTTAAAAGGGAGTTTTTCCTTCCCACTGTCACCGAGTGCTTGCTCATAAGGGGGGGGGGTCATCTGATTGTTGGGGTTTTCTCTGTAATATTGTAGGATCTTTACCTCACAATATCAAAAATCTTGAGGTGACTGTTGTTGTGATTTGCCACAGTGTATAATAAAAATGAAACTGAAAAAGTGAAATCAAATAAATTGCACTGATTTCACTGACAAATTATGTCCTGATCTAAGATCAAGCATTAACAATGTAAAAAAATGCTTCCAAACTTTTAACCAACATTTATTAGGTCATGAAAATTCAACTTCCCACCTCTAACTGTCCTTCTTCTTGTCTGCACAGGACGTGTGGTTTGCAGGTCAGCAGCAGAGAGCTGAGATACATTTGGAGGTCCAGGTGAGTCACGTTGTTGCACAGGTATAAATAAAAAAAAACATAAGCCCTGAATTGATTTGACTTTCAGTGGAGGACTTCTCTTAAACTTCTGTTTCCTCACTTCATGAACTAAAACTCTTTGATTTGCTGAACTCCTTTGTTGGAAATGCAGACCTGCAGGAGCTTTGTCTCCCCCTCTGGCAGTGAGAGTAATTACATAAACACTGTCAGTGACGATGGCATGAAAAAGCCACACCGATGGTGCTCGATGGCTTTCTTTTTCAGACTGAAATCCTTCCTCTGAACACTGAGCCTTTTTTAAAAATCTGAATAATCACAAACCCTTTGCATCACCTGCATCACAGCCCTGACCTGTCTTCTTCTCTTCCTCATTGTCTCACCTGTGCTGTTTGAACTCTGCTTTCTGTTGTAGCCTCCAAACTCCACTGAGGAGCTGAGAACCAACGAAGAAGAATGAGACTGGGCTGTGTGGCATCATCACTAGTAACTGTAACATATGTGCTTTGATAAATAAAAATTGTAAAATGGTGTAAAATGTAATAGGCTTATTGCTCATAATTCATCCAGCTTCATTTATAAGCACTTACCTCTCACCTGTCTGCAAACTTTCATTAAGGACTGATTTATACTGGACATCAGACGTGTTAACTGTGTAAGCAGCTGTTGTGGTTGATGTTCACTGTTTGTCTTTTTGACAGATGCTCTTTTTGAGCTTCAGTTTATAGTTTCAATTCTGTGAGATTTATAATATTTCAGTCTGAATTGCAATGAAATGACATATTGGCTTTAAAATATCAAACTTTTGATTGGTACTGTATTTAATGTGAGGACATTACACATAACACACACACACACACACACACACTACATACATACATATATATATATATATATATATATATATATATATATATATATATATATATATATATTTTAATTTGCACACCCTTTCCCACTTTGTTATAAGTTTTGCAGAATGTCTCCACTGACATTAAAATAAAACATTTTTTGTATTTCTGGAAGTTTTATTTCAGCTCACAGAAAGTGTTTTAAGAACAGAAAATTGGGATCTTGACAGAGTTCATAACTGACGGATGTTTTTCTTGTAAGCAGAAAGTGTTTATCTGTCATTCCCTGAGTGAGACATAACCAGAATCTGTTCCTTTAGCCCAGCAGGAGAAGAGAAGAGTCGGAGGAGTTAGTTCTGCAGGTTCAGACTGATGCCTGCTGTAGATTTCAGCAGCTCAGTGCGAGCTGTGAGCTTTTTGAACCAGTCGATCAGATGCTGAAACATGGAGAATGTCTCTCTTGTTTTTAAATTTGATATTTAACAATGAATTTCACCACTAAATGATCTGATCAGACAGCCACACAGGGCCTTCTCTCCTGTCACCAGAGCCTGTTTAAAATGATAATCACCACATTTCTGCCATTTGTGTTTACATCTAAATTCTATTAGTTCACATGGTGCACTCACATGTTTGGATTGGTTTTTTTTTAATTGTCAGTGAATGAAATCAAACGTGCATCATCATACAACAATCAAAGGAAGTGCATCATCCATCACAAGTCAAAGTTTTGAGTCTGGAACTCTGTATGAAGGGGTTTCATGTACTCAGTCCATTTGGTCCAGATTTCATAAAACATGTCCTTTTGCATCCTGAGGGAGAAAGACAACTTTTCCATGGCATATATTTATCCAGTCTTCAATGGTAGGGGGCTCCACTTTCCACTATTTTCCTGTGACAGCATTCTTACTTGGGACAAGTAGCATGTTCAACAGTGTTTTATCTCCATCACTCCATTTGGACACAGGTACATCACCCAAGTACCTTGTTTCACATTTGAAGGGAATTTTAGCTCCAAATATATTATTAACATGTTCACATATCTCTTCCCAGTAGTTGGTTATTACCCAGAGAGTCCCAAAAAATGTGCTAATGGTTGGTATCCGTGGTCCCACACTGTCGTCAACATGCATCTCCGCTACCTAGGTGGCATTTTATATAGGAGTGATAAAATATCTTATTATATTCCTCCAACTGAATTCTCGCCATGTGTTAGACCCTGTTGTTGTCCATTATAGTTCCAACTCTACTTTGAGATATTTCCCTCATTTTCCCACTTTTTCTTCATACTTTCAGAGCTGTCCTGTTTACTTTGCTGGACTCCTTTGTACAGCCTAGATATATACTTGTTCTTTATCTCAGTTATTGGGTTATAATTTAGACTTCATATCTGGGTTTTGTTCATATGAATTTGTCTGGACTGTTTTATTTAGTTTTAATCTGTTTGCCCACAAACTTTGCTGTAAAGTCCATGACGGCAGTTCAGGGTCATATTCAGGCTGCTGCACCTTTACCTGCAGGAATGACAGGTCTGTGAATCACGTCACAGCGCAGTCTCACATTAAAAAAATAAATAAAATAAAAAATTCATCTTCGTGTGTCTGCACAGGAAGCACCGTGTTGGTCACAGGAAGTAAACCAGGTAAAAACACCTGGACAAAGCTCCTGTTTGCTGCGAAGCTTCTGCTTTAGTTTTTAATGCTTTATTTATCGATGTGTACAAACAACAAACATTGAAAATAGCTTCAATATGTAAACATGAGTTTAACAGCACACGTGCCGAAGCTCCGTGCGCGCGTGCGTGTGTTGTCTTTACTCTCCATGGAAACGAGATCCAATACGGAAGTCTTTCATCCAGAACCGCTGCAGGTAAACAACGCAATGAATCATCAAACCTGTTTATTTAGCATGTTAATTGATTAAAAACCCAAATATCGCGAGACGACAGCTTGAGCGCCTCTGTTCTTCTATTCTGTAGCTCTTTTCCGCCGCTCCTTTGACGGCAGTTTGGTCTGTTTAACGGGGATAAACGAGCTGATTAACGCGTACAAGCAGCGGATAAACTGCCGGTTAACGCGTAGCCCCCACCTCTTTAACGTTTTAACCGAGAGAAAACAGTTATTAAAATAGAGCTGATACTGGTTCTCCAGTTCCATTGTCGGACAAAGCGATTGACCGTGTGCATTTATGGATCCGGTCACGCTTACAAAATAAAACTCATTTCCTGAAACTTTTTCAAAATAAAGTACTCCTTGCGCGCCAAGCGCGACCTGTTTCCAGCTTCACTCAGTTTTGGGTTTGACGTTCCTGCCTCTGTTCACGCTGTGAGAGAAGGATTGTTCAGACTTTTATTTTTTCATGCTCTGCTTCTGGTTCTTGTTTGCCTTCATGTCTTCTTCCCAGAAGAACTCAACATACCCAACATGCTGCACGCCATTGAACTGCCACAGTGTGTGACAGTAATGCAAATAAATACATGTTTAAAAGTCTCGTTCAGGAGTCTGCAAAAAGCATTATTTAAGTGTATTATCCATAAATGCTAATTTCCAGTAAAAATGATCTTTTATTTTACACCCCTTCAAAAGGATCCTTTTTCAGACTCTCAGGCAGAAATCTGACATCCACCGCATGTATTTTTCTGATTTATAGCATAACAAAAATAGATTTCCAAAATCCCCACACTGAAAATCTTTGACTGCAGCCTGCCCATCAAATGAAACAAGGATTTATATCCAGCTCTTATCTGGTTTTAAGCCCAAACTGATGAAGCCGTGGAAAGCTTTCTTAATGGCTCTGTTTGTGTTTATCATACACACACTGTTCATCAGTTTATGACAGATATTTTAAATTGGTCTAATATTTTCATTCATTGTTATGCAAAAACGAGTTACTGTAATCAGTCTCATCTTTTGCTACTTTTGGTCTGTTAGCCATGCTTCACAAATCATCATAATATAGTCATTAGAATTAAAGAAAACTTACAGCCTGTAATCTTGTAAATATACAAACATTTCACACATTTTCTCTGTGTCTTAAAAAGTTGTAGAGAAGGACAAATTCACGGCAGGGAGCATTTTTACGATAACATCATACCTGCACATAGAAATATGCAGCCGGGCTCATACATGACCCCAGTTGGTCACCTGAAGGTGAACAATTTTGCACATTCAGCAGATATACAGTTTGATGGCTCATTTGCATATTTAGTCAAAACGTCAGCAAAAAATAATTGTGGGGCAGTTTCACATTGGTTCACCTGTACCTCCCCTCAGCCTCTTCTTAAAGCAGTCATTCATCTAACAAAGGTAAACTGCAGGTTTTTTCTAGCTCACTGACTGCAGGGCGAGTGGCTGTAGCCCACATGCTGTAATTAAGCAATCTGCGTGTTTCCACAAACTAGGAAATCAAACTCACAGCAAAAAAAAAGAGGCGTGGCCCGTCTCACCTTATGTTTTCACCTGCTCACCGTCACACAAACGGCAGCATCATGTTATGGTCACAGGGGGTTTCATATGTTCCTTCAAATTTTAGATCTAATTTCACCTGAACTTTGTTTCTGTCTGGTTGGTTTGTGGCCATAGTTTTCTTCTATTTTCTTAATGTCAAAAATCAAAACAAAATCAAAACAAAACAAAAAAACTTTTTAAGTCTTTGATTACTTTCCTTGTTCGGTCGTTGTAAATTTGGAGGACAGACCTGATGAATTCCAGTGTTTTGATTTGAAACAACCATTTCTATAAACCAGACACGTGTTTGGATCACTGCGATGTTTATTCAGAAGACGGATGCTTTTATATTTGAATCTGCATATTTCAACATCCATGTGACGCGCATTAATGTCTGATGAAGAGCGGGTGGAGACGTCGGGGTTTTTGTGGAGCTCTGCGGCGTGTGACCATCTGTTCCCTTTTTCTAATGAAGGCTGCAGCACGCTGCTCTGTCCTTGCAAGTCTGAAGGGTTCTTTCTGAACTGTCTGGAGAAAAGAGACAGTTACTGTGGGATCAGTGCAAACGCACAGAGCTAATACACCAATATTCATTTTCATTAGTTTAAGTCGGTGTGTTTTTAGCATCTCTGAGCTCTCAGCCGCCTGTCCTCATTCCACAGGTGAACTGATAGGATGCCTCGGTTCCAGGAGGTAGCAGCGGGCCAACCTTTGACCCCCGGAGGCAGTGGTCTGGTTGCTAAGCGATACAGCATCCTGCAGAGTCTGGGCCGAGGAAGCTTTGGTTCAGTTTTTCTGGTTCAGGACATCAAGGCTGCAGATGGAGAAAAGCTGTGAGTCGCTGTCCGTGTCTGTGATTTGGTTGTTTTAGAGATTTCATCAGCTTCTAGTTCAGTCAGCTGTTTTAACACTGAGTCGTTACTTTAATTGACGGGTTTAAGATGGTATCTGGGTGCTTTTTGCTGCGTTTTAATCAGAATGACAGCACGTTTCATTAAACATGCAATCAATGCAGGGTACAATTTAGATAAATATGATATTTATTATCACGGGTAAAATTAGAGATACTCCCACTTTAAACACACCAAACAAAACGAATGAAAGAATGAGTTATTAATAAAAATGGAACAAGCAGCCTGTCGAGGATTTGGTCCATATGTTTGCAAAGACTGGGATTTCCACACGGCTTACATAACTTTAAGTCAAAAGTCTGACTGTAATACTGAAGCTGAGCACTTTTAAACAGTCAAAGCTAAAGTGAAATGAGGAAACCAACTAAAGTAACTGAAAACTAAAAACAAGCAGGAAAAACTAATAATGAATATAAAAGTCTGTGGTTCAGAGAGATGTAAAAATATTTTTAAACATCAGGTGAGGCAGTGCTCACCTTGATGGGGATGTTTGAATGCTTTGGTCGGTCACATTAAATTTAAAGAGCGAGTTCAGAAACTGAGGTCAGAGGACGACGAGCACAGCAGGTGTGTGTGTCATGAACAGGTGTGTGCGCTAGTGTGATAACCTCACCGTGACGAGTTTACCGCCGACGGTCCTGAAGCTGCAGCACAGAAACAGTTCTGCAGGCCGTCAGCAGGTGGTGGCGTTGGCCTGTGCATGCCTGCGCTGCATTAAAACCTACAGAGCTGATCGGAGACGGACGGAGCAGATGTCTCACAGACGTACAGCGGAGCCTCAGAGCCTCTGAAACAGGCTGCAGGCAGAGCAGAAACATCAGTCACACTGATTAGGTAATCAGGGATCGGCCCTCTGCTCTGCTTCCTGCCTGCTGGGCAGCTTTAACCAAACAGCACTTCATCTGAAGTCACTCTGGTTGTTGTCTTCAGAGGGTGCTTTGTGGCAGTTGAAGGCGCAGGATTTGGCGGTCTGTTTCCTGGCTTCGGGGACATGGAACATCACCTTTCCGAGCTGGGCAGGAGGCTTGGAGGGTTAGAGGTTCCAGGAGGAGCCTGGTCCGAGGCAGGTTCAACCCCGGGGTGGATCAGTGGTAGAAAATGGGAGAACAGCACAGTGCTGAAAAAGTCACAATTGTTCTCTTTTTATTTCATCCACTCGCGCAACAAAAACACAATAAAAGTAACTGTGATGCAGATTTTCAAGAACACGGAGTGAAGGAAGAAATACAACAACTGTGGTCACATTAAAATGTGTCACCTTTAATTTTGGCTGATGCCGAACTAATTAGACCTGCTGTCCTTCACTGTGAAATTTAAGCTGATACATTTAGTCACTGACATAATGATGGAAACAGTGCCATTTTTTTAGGACTCAAATTCAGAACTCAGAATGTTCCTCTGGAAACAAATCTCATCGCTCTGCAGCCTTCAAACCTGCATGTAGCTGCATGCATGTGTGGAAAAACTGATTTAAAAGTTTGTTAAATTTGCCACAAAATAAGGTTTAAATATTTCTAGTTCTGGAAGTTTTGATTTGGTTTCAATGTATAGTTCTTTAAGCAGCGTGACTTCCTCTGTTATAACCTTTCTGAATAGATGCATATGCATTAGTAACGGCAGACACGCTGACTCATCACAGCAACTGCAGCGTGTGTATACAACTGCATGCAACACTCTGGGCACCCTGTTAGTGTGAATAGCTAAATGAGGGCGAGATAAATGTTCATTTCCACATTTTAAACAAAATCGAGGTGTGTTATTTTTTATAGAATTGTTAGTTTCCATTATTAGGGGTGTGGCTTCTCTGATTGACAGGTGGCTGGTGACACAGGAGGCTGTAGCTTCTAGCTGCTAGGCCTCACCTCAGCTAACTGCAGTTAGGACCCAACTCTGCTGTGAGGGACCAGTGGATCCATTCGATCGACCTGAGACTAAGAGAAGACATAAACCCGCTGTCAGGATGTCACTAGCTAGTGCACTCCTGGTGCTGGTCCCAAGCCTGGATAAATGGGAGAAGTGCATCAGGAAGAGCATCTGGTGGAAAATCTATGCCAAATCAAACATGTGGATCAATCTGCTGTGGCGACCCCCTGGGAAATAAGAGAGCAGCTGAAAGTCCCTCCATGAGGGACCGTGAAACTGCTCAGCTGTATTCTCTGCATCATCAGGGTTTGTTTTATGTGCCCAATAGGAAAAGAGACAAAAAACAACAATATTAACTGAGACTTCACGTACATCATGAGTTTCGTACTGTACTCCTCCTTTTTCTTCCTCGCTGTTTCCAGCTCTCCCTCTTGCTCTCAGGGCTTGTTTCCTGCTGTTTCTGTGTGGAGCCTGTCTGCGTATGTTGACTCTCAGCTGCAGTTTGCTGCAGACGCGGAGGCCGTGAATCACCCGACGGTAGACTCGGGCCCGCTCACGTCTGTGTGGACGAGGTCGGTGAGCAGAGCCGCCTCTTTCCCTTCACGCAGAGTTCACTCTGACTGTACTGTGGCTCGTTGCTTTGCAGCTGTGAGAGAAGCAATTCCATGATGCTGCTGTTGGAAAGCAGCGAGTATGAGGACATAAACTGGTCTCACTGGTTTTCACTTCAGCTGCTTCCTGTCTTCCCAAAGGTGGAGACTGTGTTCTTTGTTTGTATGTCTGAGCCTATTGTGCAGATTTTTCTCTGAGTTTAACAGTGATGCGCTGTCCGTGAGTATCGTGCATCCTTTAAACAAACCCGATGATTTACACATTTTACAACCTCTGCTCAGAATGGATCCAGTGGTTGGGTTTCTTGGTGGCTGCACTCATGATCATTTTATGAACTGAATGGCTGTAGCTCAGGAGGTAGAGCAGGTCACCCACTAACTCGGAAGGTTGTTGGTTCGATCCCTGGCTGCTTCAGTCTGCATGCTAAAGTATCCTTGGGGAAGATGCTGAACCCTAAATTCCATTACAACTGTTGGCGAGTGTGTGTGAATACACTTAGCTGTAGAAAGAAGTGTATATATATATAAGGATAGGTGAATGGGGAATATTGTATTAAGTGCTTTGAGTGCTCAAAGTAGAAAAGTGCTTTATAAGTCCATTTATCTTTAATGCTCCCTCCCCACATGCCTACCTTATTCTGATTGGCCAATGTCTGGAAGCCTGCTGAGGGGCAGTAACCAGTGATTCTGAGCTCTACCAAAAGTCTTCTAAAACTCAGCAACTCCTGTTTTCAGGACTTCCTGTTTCATGGAGTCAATAGAGAATGGGGCCCAAAAATGTAATTTTCACGAGGTAAACATTTTTTCTTTTCTTCATTTTATTATTTTGGAGACAGAATTGAGCATACATGGACAAGAGGGTGGGGTGCTAAGTTATCTGCTAATGCTAACAGGCTCGACTGGATGGGTGCATCACACACAGACCTGCAGGTTTGTGCTGACAGGTGGATTAAAATAGTAGAATTTCACTCAGCAGTTCTGGAGCACAGACTTCTTCAGTTGTCTGTTTGTACAATTTTTGTTCAGATAACGGCATTAAAAATGGCACCAGCTGCACAAACTTGATCCAGAGTTCATGCTTGAGCCCAGCAGGCAGGTGTGTCGCCATCCACCTGTCAGTCAAAGAGGCCACATCCATGTCCGGTCAGTATCGAGATGGATGAGAAAATCAGACTTATCAGAAAAATCCCAGGACAGGAGGAACAGGAAAAATGTCGCTCTGGGGAGGATGTTGGATTGCTGCGCTCCACCTCTTTCCCCTGCAGCTGCTTATGAGAGGACGCACACGAAAAAGGTTCAAATTCAAACCTCTGAACGTAAGTAAAGATTACTGTTACTCATACCTGATCATTTGTACTGTGTGGTATGAGTACTTGTGCTGACGTAAAGGATCTGAGGTCCTTATTAATCAGCCAGATCAGATGAACGCTGAGCGAGCCGTGTACAGGAAATACCTCACACAGATACTGATAACATATCGCTTCTATCAGCCCGACTCGATCTCATCACTTCTCTCTTTTTCTCTCAGTCACACTCTGTCGCTTCCTCACACACACACACGCACACACACACACACACACACACACACACACACGCACACACACACACGCTTCAGTCCAGACAGGGAGGATGACAGCATGCTTAGACAGTTTTACAGCAGGACCAGGACTGAGAAATCCTCACCGCCTCCATGTTTATCACGTCTCGGGCTCCTCACGCCACAGTCTGAGCACATGAACGATCGGGTGGGGGGAGAGACTCAAGGAGAGATGGATGCAGCATGCTGTCCTTTCAGCACATCTTGCTGTCATCTCCAAACCAGAGTCCAACAACACAACCACACCACCGAGTGCAGTTTTGTGTACGCGGGCAGAAGTCCATTTTTGTGAGGATGTAGTGTTAGACCGCCGAGGACTTTGTCTCACTTTGTTGCCGACCCTCACAGGGCTGTTTGTGGGTTTTAGAATCAGATTTCCATGAAGGAGACAGGAATGCTGGAGTGAGGACTTTTTTAGATGTTCTTTGCTCATATATGTTAATTTTGAATTTTAGTTGCAGCCTCCAATCCATCTTCTGCCCTCAGCTGCTGTCAGCGGTTCCTGGTGCTTAGCTGAAGGAGTTATCCAGGAGCAAAGCTTATTGAGAACGAGCACAATGGAGTGCTCTGTGTTTTACCCGGACAGGGTGGGCCCCGTGTGAAAAAAAAAAATGCTTGGGAGGGATTTTGAGGATTACTAAAGAAGCCAGAGTAATCCTGTGTTGTTCAAGGGGAAGATTAAGTCTCATAAATAATAGTTTAAAATAAGGCTGGTCATTCAGAGCTAAAAAAAAAAAAAAAAAAGCTGCTTCTTGAGCTCTGTTTTCTGAGGTCATCAATTACGTGTTATTTTCAGATGGTGTGGTGGTTAGTGCTGTTGCCTCACAGCGAGAAGGTGCCGGGTTTGAGTCTGCGATCGGGGCCTTTCTCTGTGAGAGTTTGCATGTTCTCCCTGTGTCTGTGTGGGCTCTCCTCCCAAAGACATGCTGGTAGTGGGTTAGGTTAATTGGTGGTACTAAATAAAAGTGAGTGGTTTAATAGCGTTGTTTCACTCCGTTCATGTTCTGGCCTCATCTCTCAGATTTCTGTGCTTAGTGAACAGTTGAGTAAAAAGAATCAAGCCTCCAAGCTGAACGTCCCGTGCTCTCTGTCTGAAATCAAACTTTTACAATGGTGGAGCGTCGGGCGCTGCCTTGCTGCAGCGTGTTGGGTCAGGAGGCGGCACCGCTTGAAGGACAGTGTTCTGACTGTTTCTGCAGGGCGTCGTTTAGAAAGAAGCCGACCGTGAGAAGTCTTTGTGCTGTCAGAAAGCAGATGGTGAGTCCTTGTTTGGAGTCGTCATCTCTGCCCCTTTCACCACCTGACAGGTCTCGCCCCGCTCCCCCCCCCCCGCCTCTCTCCCTCTGATAGATTTGGACGGGGTAGCCGGGTTGACGTGTCAGCGTTTGCTCATAAATCTCAGGTATCTCTGTGTGCCAGAGACAAAACCGGCCTCACACCTTTGTCCTGAGTGAAGAAAGGCGCTCTGGCAGATTATGGAGGGAAAAAAAAAGACAAAAATGAAAACAATAAGAGCTCCAGGTGTGTCACCTGTCTTTCCGTTTGGATGTGGTTTCCATGACAGCAGAAGTGCGGCACCTTTCACAGCAGAGTGGAGATGATGAAACCAGCGGATGAAACTCTGAAAAAAGCTCCGTCAGCCCGAACGATCGCACGCGTTTTCTTTACTGAAAGCACAAGCTGCCGACCTGATGGCCACAGAGAGGAGGCTTTATCAAAGAAACCACAATAAGACGCCTGATGATGCTTACAGTCTGTGGCAAAAGTTTGTTGAGACCTAATCAGACTGAATTCCAGTTCAGTATTCATGTTGTATTCATGGTGTTGAATCAAAAACATTCCCACATGTTGGTATTGGCAATGGTTTTGAAGTCCTTATTTAAATGAATGAGGAGTGATCTGCTACTTATTAAAAACCTCACGTCAAGACTCACCAGTCAAATCTGATTAAACTGGCGGTAGATTCACCCCGAAAACATTTAGAAAGCTTTTTTCCTGACAGTCGTACAAGCTCTGGCTAAAAAGCTCCTAGGGCACATCCATGAAAATGTCAGCCTTCCCTGGTTTCAATTTGATATCTCTGTGTAAGTCCCTTCATTTCCCCTCACTCATGCCTCTGTGATGGGTGCTGGAGCTGCTTGTGCCTGTTAAAAGTGTGTTAAAGAGACAACTGTACCCCAAAGATTTAGGGTTAAAAAAACTGGATGTGGATTCCTGTACGTATAGTAGGAGATTCAAAAAGATCTCACAAATTAAGAAAAATCATCTGCAAGTGTTTTTAAAAAGTGCCACTTTGTCCAGGACAGCTTTCCCTGCAGATTCCGGAGAGAGTGAGCCTGGGATTCAAACCGACAGCTCCAAGAACTGCAAAACGTCTTCAGATAGCTCTGCAGCTCTCTGGTGCATACAGTCAGAATGACATCATATAAATCCTTCATTGCGATTGGCTCTTGAAAAGTCTCCAGATCAGAAGAATCTTTCACCTTTACAGCTTTTACCAGGCAAACGTGCTTTAATCTTTAGGGTGGCTTCAGGTTCAGTTTTTGTACTGCTGCAGCTCGATTCTCAACATTACTGTAAAAATCTGTGGTGAATAGAAAAAAGAGAATTTTAAGAGAACTGTGAAGCGCGTTGGTGGAAGATGATCTGGTTTGGGTTGCTTCTCTGCCTCGGGGCCTGAGCACCCTGCAGTCATTGATTCAGATATGAATTCTGCATCAAATCAAAGAGCGTTTTAACATAATGTGAGGCCAACCGTTTGGAAGTTAAAACATGGACTGAAAATTGATGTTTAACAGGATAATGGTCCTCAGCACACTAACAAATCCACCAAAGAATGACTCAGAAAGAAGAAATGAAAGGTTATGGAATGACCTCTGATCCCACTGACTGAAACAGGCAGAGGATTCAAGAAACCCTTAAAAATCTCAGACATGTTAGCAGGTTGATATCAGAGACTTGATGCAAAAACCCTGCACAAAGGTTTTCGGCTGATACAAGCTTCTGGGTGCTGTTGCTTTTTCCACAGAATAATTCTGATATAGTTTTGTTGACTCAAACTGTGGTGCTGAAACATATCAAAGAGGGTGGAAAAGAAACCCCCATGGGATAAGCTTATTTTTCACATTGTTTTCTGCTTACAGTAACTTGCAGATTGATTAAAGATGCTTCAGTCTGGATTCTTTCCCTTAATGTTTTCTCCGGAGACAATGAAAAGATGACAAAGAGCGAACACCTTCAAACAACCAGAAAACCGTAAAGTGGGACACGAATTCTTCAAACTCTCCCTTACAAAATGCTTTAGTTTAAGATCCAGCACAGCTCCTGATTCTCAGGAACAGCTTTTTACATTCTCAGCAGCAGACAGTCACATGATGGCGTGTTCGGGAGGATGCGGTGTGTCATTGGCGGATGGGATCACTGGGAATCTCGCAGTGATATCTGCACTTTGCATTTGCTGTATGAGGTGAAGTTTGTCACATCTGTTTGTCAGCTGAAACGCCACTTACCGCCAAACATTTGCAGTCAGTGCACCGGGGGCTGGGCACGATAGTTCTTTGCCGATGAGATGAGATTTATTCACACTAAAATGAGACGTTACAGACCAGACTCACACATTATGAGTCTGAAAATATGGAGAAGGTAATGGTACAAAAAGGGACATCTTTGATGTGGATCTCATAAATTTACTGAACTTCAGTAAAACATTT
>JAMQGT020000141.1:0-25804 GCA_024447675.2 Pterophyllum scalare
ACAAAGCGCCTTGAGGCGACTGTTTGTTGTGATTTGGCGCTATATAAATAAAATTGAATTGAATTGAATTGAAATTAAATTTAATCTGGAAAGCAGGCTTGCATTCCAATATACTGTACACACTTGCACACAAATAGAAACAGATCTTGAATGACTCTTAACTCCCAGAATATGAGCTACATATTATATAACAAGTGCCTAATTGACACCTGGTTCTGTCCTTAATAATGACACGAGTGGCAAAGCCAATTATGAGTAAATTTACTATGGGCGAAGTGTTTCTGCAGACTGATGCTGGGGAAGGGGCCTCTCTCTGAGCACAGCAAGACATCCCTCATACTGTGAATCTAAATGACACTATATGTTAAGCTCACACAGTATGGTGTCTGAGAGAACTTAGTGTGTGGATATGTAAGCTCACACACATTTGCACATGCTGACTTTGTCAGTTAAATGTCTGAATACATTTAACACAGATAACTGAGGCTTTGCTGGTACTCAAAACGATCACCAAGAGAAAACAGCTACGAGGGTGAGCTGAAAAGTTCATAGGCTGACCACGATGCAATGGTCGAACTTGACCAAATGTTTTATTTTTCGACCTAGTCTCCCCTGCGGTCCACACGCTTCTTCATGTTGAAGGTAGTCAATGAACACAACACCCTTTACATCCCAGAAAATAGAGACCATCACCTTCCCTGCCAATGACACCACCTTGGCCTTCTTTGATGGGTGAGGAAACAGGTGTTTCCACTGCATGGACTGCCGCTTGGTCTCTGGGTCAAAGTGGGGAACCCAGCATTCATCTTGGGTGAGGAAATGTTCAAGAAAACCGGCTGGTTCACCTGCAACACGACCAGCCTGGTGTGCTTTTGATCAGGTGTCAAAAGTTGTGGCACCCACTGAGCGGAAACCTTTGACATGCCAAGATTGTTATGCAGAGTGTTCTCAAATTGTTCATGGGAGATGCCTACAGCATTAGCTATCTGGTGAAAATGGCCAATGTTTTCTTGGGTGGTGGCTGTGGTAGGGCATCTGAACCTTGGGTGATCTTCAAGGCTCTCCCTACCCCTAAGCATCACCCCTAATGTAGCAATCGTGTCAGTACAAATGTCTTTGGGGGCTAACCCCTTTTTCTGCAGATATTTGATAACATCACAGTGCCAAATTTGATCCATTTTCACAAAATGTCTCTAGTACTACTTTCCAAGTCCTCAATTCTGTATCCAATGTGGGTTTATCTGGAAAGAAAACATTCGGTTGGCATCAGTAAAGGTTGAATTTAAGGCATGCCAAATTTAATTACTGTATGACAACTCCTTCTTAGTCAGCTTATGAACTTTTCAGCCCACCCTCATATATAGTCATTTTATTTACATTTCTGACTTAAAAAAAAAAACTCCTATGAAGTGTGGCTACTGGTTATTTGGATGGCACCTACCTTCCAAGCAGAGAGCAGGAGAGCAGTTACGTTTATTTTTTTTTAATTCAGTCTTTTGAATTGTGTGATAATCATGTAATAAAAATATTCTCAAAGAATGTAGCACTTCAGAAACTCTTCTATCTGTCATACTGTAAGAGGCTTAAGCCAGCTTGATGACGCTAACTTCCTACCGTTTTAATGGGCTGCCAGACACTAACTTCTGTATCATTTTAATAGGCTGCCAATCAAGCAAGGAAACAGCAAGCGAATGAAAACAGAGTCAAATCCAGTCTCAGTCACTGAGCTTTGCCACAGACAGTTAAACTACATTGGCCTACACATTTCATGGTTTTGGCATGCTTTTCCTATGCCACAGTTAGACCCTAAAATTCCACAGGTGCTTCTTTGGAGGTGCATCTTTTTCTGAACTTGCTTTGAACCTGAAAAGACTGAGCACTGCACAACAAGCTCTTTTTACTTCAGCTTGTTACTGAGAGCTGAGGAAGAGTATTTATAGTGGTGCGAGGAAGGTGGGTGAAATCTCTGACAGGGAAACAGTGATGTCGAGTTTCATGCTATAGTCACAGTTAATACTGGGGACTGTCATGAAGAAGATGACACCATTGGAGTTGAGCAACATAATTGCTGTGTCTGTTTGCGGTCTACACTCCTATACAATTAGTACGAGTCTCGCTTACGATTTGTCATCTTTCATTTAGTCTCTTTTGACTCTGGAGGATACTCGTTATTTGTCATTAATAATGATATCAAGCTGTATAATTTAAATGCCTATTCAAGTGAAATGGGTTTTAAACTTTTCTGCCATAGTTTCGCCTTGAGTTTTGACTAATTTATTGTGTAGACAATCGGGTCAAAAATGTCAGAGACTAGATTAATTGCACTTGAAATCAAAGCTTCACCTATCGTTCATTTCATGGCTAATTTTTCTCATATGCTGCCAAGCCTGTTTCAGACTGTTGTGTCATGATTTGATGCTGACAGGCAATGTGCTCCCCTGGGTGCGAGCTAATTTAAAAAGCAGCCATAGAGTAGCAGTTGCCAGATTATGTGTCAGAGCAAAGTGACTGATGAGGAGCCTCCTGGTCGCTCGGTCACATGCTGGCACTGTTGTACATATGACGTGCTGCAGCTTGTAAGCCCCTTGGTGCTTCATAATAAATGAGTGATTTGGTTCTACATAGTCAACTTCAATTAGGGTTAAATGATACTTTAGAGGCATTTATGCTGCCTTTACTGCTTTTCGCAGTAAGACACACCTTGGTTTTTGTGGTAGTTTAATGCAGCAGCTTACCTCTGCTCCCACCTCTTGTAATTCAATTTGAGAGAGCTACTTCCATTACTTCCATCAATATGGATAGTTAGTTCTGCACCATATATGCACAAATGTGATGAGGTTCCTGAATGGCCCTTAGTTAGCTGCTGTTGATTAATGGTTGTTTGTAGGGTCAAGGACAGCTGTACATTTTAAAGAGATTATGGGAAAATCAGAGCAGTGAAGCACAATTATTTTTGTCACAGATCTTGGATCTCTGATGGATGTAAGAAAAGAAAGTGCTTCTAATGGTGGTTTTCTAAATGTAGTGTAAAATAGGTTTCGATGAAGGCACAGACATGATGTTGTCTATAAAAAATGGGATGAATGATGCAGAAAAACACACTGTGACAAGTTTTTACCTCTGTGTCTATTTATGGCCTTTCCCTGGGAGCTTTGTGTTCGCTCTTTTCATGTCTTTTTCTGGCCTCTGTTTTCTGAAAAACACTAAAGAAGTTGGCTCTAATCCATGTCTCTCATTCAGTGTTATAGCTCAATGGCATTGAGGTGCCAGTAGTTAGCTGTAGTTTGATTGAGTCCGTAGGACTGCACAGAGAGACAAGTAGGCTATGCTCAAATACTTATGGAAAAACAGTAAGACAGCAGCCTTTCTTCATTACTGGGGACACACTTTGCATTAAATAATCTAATAACATGTGTTACAGGTACTGTTTTTGATTTTGTAAACATAATGTATTATGTTATTTACTCCATGAAGAAAGTAATCTGTTATAATACTTTTTACATTTCATTTGGGTTGCTCCACAACATGACCTGAGATGCATTGCCACAAAATTACCAGTTAACAATATAAACCTTAGGCTACATCCCCACACACTGGCACAAATTCTTATCCTAATGAAGGACACACACACACACACGCACAGAAAAAAATTTTTTTTTTTCTTAAGTATGACTACAAAGCTGAAAGCAGTATTGGTGAAAACAAGCCCAGAGAGGACAGAAAAATGCTGTGTGTTAGTAGCAGTGTATAGTTGTTCCTGTTCTGGACACAGTTTGCACTTTACTGTGACAATTTTGTCCTGTCATGCAATAAAAATTACGTAATGCTCATATCTTCATTCCTCAAAAGTTTTAGAGCCATCTGCTATTTTTTCCTCCCTCCAAACAAACTAAACTTGGCTCATTGTCATGCAGGCACAGGATAAAGGCATGCTCTTCTTCATCCACTGGTGAGATTATTTACGAGCTTATGTAATCCTAATGACATAATTGCGATTAGTAACGTTAGTGTTTTCCAGGTCTTTACCTGAAGGATCTTTAAACACTGCAGCCTTCACTAGACCAGCAAGGTATTAATCACCACAGCTTCACAGGGCTAATTAGCATATGATTACAGATGCGCCATACTGAAGCTTTCCCAATCACTATTTTTCAGTGCTTTTTACAGCAAAACAAAATGTGTTTTTAATTGAATAAATCTAAACACAAACTATATGTTAAAACTATATCCAACCACAAAGCTTAGTTTGCCTTTAAATCAGCTGAAAATTGGAAAATAAAATTTGTGTGTGGATGTTTGTATCACAAATTTGTCCAGGTTTGTCACATAAATATTGTATATATTAATGGAAATATAAGTCCAGCCCAAAGGCATACATATTTGTACATCTGAGTAGCCCAATTTGGAATGTAAACACCGTGGAAGTTGTGCATCCCCTGGCCCTGAAGCTCCCTCTGGACCGGGCCCCAAATATTGTAAATTCTAAGCAAAGCCTCTGCTATACACACACAATTCATTCTCCATTGGTTAGGGGAATTAACTGTGACTTGAAGGCATGGGGATGTGTGGAGAGAGAAATGAGAATGACCCTAAACTATTGGCTCTATTTGTTATGTGGTCACTGAGCTTGTGAAGCAGGGATGGGTGAATTTAGTGAAGAGGGTAGAGTTCTCTCATTTTCACTGATAGGGGGGCTCAGACATAGAGGGAATGACCAAAGAGTGGTGAGATCCAGTCAACTTCAATTATGGCCCCTTGTAGTTTTCCCAGAGGTGCACTATAGCACGTTTAAGGGGAAATCAATGAGGTGACAAATTGTTGTGGACAGCAACCCCTTTTATTTCTTACATTGTTGCATCCATGCCTGGTTGCTACACAAAGCATATGTGTGTATTAATTTGTGTGTGTGTGTGTGTGCATGTGTGCACGTGTGAGTGTGTGTGTGTGTGTTTGTTTGCCAAGCATATATAAATGTGCAGCCCCATTTATGATAATTGAATGCTTTGCTCCATTTGTTTTTTGGTGGTTTATTTTCTGCTAGTAGCTTTAATGGCTTGTTATCTGTCTAAACCTTTTTTAAATGCTTTCTAATAGGTTTTCACATGCATCACACACTGATGCCCGATGCCACTTTGTTTTTGTTTTATCTCACAATGTTAAGGTTTTTCTCAAGGTTGTTTTTGCTCTGTCAAGTCCTTGTCATATTTACTGATGGTTGATGACTGCTCTCTTGTTCCAGTATATTTAGAAACATTTGTACACATGAAGCTGACATAGAAACAATTTCTCTATGAACCATTAAATTTTTGGATTTTTGGGTGCGGCTGATATTGGTGGTAAAAGAACAAGAGAGATGGGCAATACCATTTCAGGCTTACTAAAAAAAAAGCAATGTATTATTTGTTTCATTATTCATTACATTACTTTTGCATTACGCTGTAAAATGTCCTGAAATGTACTGTCACATAATTACCAGTTAACAATATAAACCTTAGGCCATAGTCACACATATCAACACAAACCCTATCATAATGAGGATGACACAAAAGCAAAGTTTAAAACCAGCCCGAAGGGACTTCAGAGGAGTCGCCACTGCGATTCTATGGTAGAAACATGTACAGGTAGAGATGGAGGGTAGAATGCTACAAATCTGACTGCTCATCAGAGGCTTTATTACTGATTGAACTCAGGCTCTTACTGCTTGGCTATTGTTGGAACACACTAAGCTTTAACGTCACGCTGGCTTTGTGTTTGTGCATGCTGGCCATGCAGATGTTTTGCATCTTGTGTTAGCAGTTTAATGCAGTTTCTGTTTTGGGCTCAATTTGCATTTTACCATTGAGATCTTCATTCAATAAAAAAAAAATTAACGTTCATAACTCCTCTCCTCAATAATTGATCATAGCGCAAGTGCAGGGGAAGAAAAAGGCATCTTTGATATTTTTCCTTTCTAACTGCTTTGCATGAAGAACAGTAGTAATGGCACAGTTGTAACTGCTGGAGCAGTACTGATGACACCTAGGCATTTTACATATTATGTTGAGATTTTAAGGTTCTTTTTTTATTTTAGTATCAGATCATCATATTGTTACATACTGTATGTGTGTGCCTACCTCTAGCTTTGTAAGTAGTCAGTGTAAGAGTGAGAAAATGGTTTCTGATTTGATTTGTTGATTGCAGATGTAGAAGTAAGTAATGTAGTTGTAGATCTCTAATCTTGGTCACAGAGAAATATAGTTTCTGTAACCTTAGCAGCTTTTATTACATACATTATATGAAGTCCTCAAATACCAGTTGCCTTAATCTAAGTGTAATTACCTTTGAAAGGTGTTATAATTGTGACATCTGTACAAGGTAAGAAATAAGTCCCTGGGATCATGCACCTGTGTTCCTTTGGCTTTGGTGGATTCTGATTGGCTATTGAAATGCCATAAACGTGTCTCTTTTTATACCTTCATTTGCAATCTAATTTCAATGTATTTATTATCAGTTCAACATTTTTAGGCTTTCTTTCTTATATTTTTTCACACCATTCCAGCAGGCACCCAGGAGGCCACTATATTAATGAAACACATTTCTCTTTCTCTTGTCTCTGTAGGAAAAGAAGAGTATGTCGCAACCTTCAAAGGATCTGAGTTCTTCTGCTACGACTTGTCCTTGAACCCGATTCAAAGCAGCAGTGATGAAATCACATTGTCATTCAAAACCCTACAGAGGAATGGACTGATGCTGCACACGGGAAAATCAGCTGATTACGTCAACCTGGCACTGAAAAATGGGGCGGTCTCACTCGTCATTAATTTGGGGTCTGGAGCCTTTGAAGCTCTTGTGGAGCCAGTCAATGGGAAATTTAATGACAATGATTGGCATGATGTCAAAGTAACAAGGAATCTACGTCAGGTAACAGTACAGAGGGTGATACGGAGACTCAGTAAATGAATTAAAACAAATGCACTTAAATCATTACCATCATACAATACATTATTTTTCCCAGACATTTTAATTGAATTGCTAAATTTAATCATGGTGGTTTATGGTGGAGACTAAAACAAAACCACAAGGGAGCAGGGACATCTAGATATGAATCAGGGTCTGTATAAAGTTACAGTTTAAATCAACCTGTAAAAGCACAGTTTGAAGAAGAATATAAAGACGTTGTTTTGTAAAAGAATTGCGACGTTTCTAGACTCTTTCACGTATCAAATTTTCTAAACATACTAACATATGGTTTATCTGGACTTGAAGAAACATGTTGTATTACTGATGTTCAAAGGAAAATAAACCTAAATTTCAGTGCAGTAGGAATAATATGGATCAGAAAAAAATGTAAGTTTTGAAAAAAAAAAAGCTATAAAACATTTTAGTGCTTGTAGAGATGTTAGTGTGTATTGGGTATTGACTCTGTTGTATTTAAGAGTTCAAATGAACTGTGACATTTCAGCACAGTATACTTTATAATATATCAAAGTTATATCAATGTTTCAAACAAAGAGCATACTGAAAGAAAACCTTTATGTAGAGCACAAGTAAACCCAGGCTTACGCTTTGATGCAGAAGTCAAATTTCTAGCACAGGCAAATCCCTCTAACAGGATTTATAGACTTTAATGGGCTTTGCTGTATGGCCTTGAAGACTCACCTCTGCATATAGAAATCCTAAGAAAGTGTGCATTGACATTATATGATTTTTAGGAAATCTATTTCTTTAAAAAAATCCCATTTGGCCCCCTTGTGCAACTTACATTACTTGATACTAGAGGATGGTTTAAGACATCCTACAGCTGCCATTTTCCTATGGCAGCGTCACAGGATATCAGGTTTTCATCAACACCTGATGAGATGAAGGAAATGAATAAGCATAGCCTTTTGCTTAACATATATGTAAAAAAAAAAATCCACCCAGCAAGAGAGAAGCATGCTGGCCAGAATGAATCAGCAGAGGTCAGTCAGTGTTGGTTGGACTGATTTATAGCAGGGCAGCATAGACTAAATTGGGTCAGGATGTAGGTCTTTGCAAGTGGCAGTCCATCCTTGAGCATGATTGGAGTGGCCATCAGTTGTACCCATGACCAATCTGAAGAGACAAAAGGCTTGTTGAGGCACAAAACTGGCATGCTCTCGATGGCTTTCAACAGTAACTGAATGCTCCATTTCAGCTAATGTAATGGACAGCTGTTGGTTGAAATTTCACTGTCCTTGGGACTAAAAGTTGCTTAAACATGGGTTGCAACTCAGTCTATCCAGGAGGTCTGTTACAATAGCACATGTAATTTCTTCCAGTTCTCAAGGGCCTGACTGGCTTAGGGTGGAAGGCTGACTTAGCAACATGGCATTTGGGATCTAACCCCAGGTGACAAACCATTGCTACAGATGTCTCGTGGGACAAGAAGTACCCGCATAACAGCTAGGCAGAAGACCTTTAGCCCTCTAAATCATAATTAATCATTTCCAGAATAAGTGAGTTCAGCTACTGGGTGCATTTCCACTTGTAGGTACAACAGCTGTTGTGACAAGACGGCAGGAACTTTGCTTCCAGTTCACTGAAGATTGTTTTCAAAATAGGCTGTGTCTCTCCTAGATGATTTGGAAACATTAATCACTCTGGGGACCCTAACCCCAACATTATCTAGTTTTAGGAAAGCAGAAAACTCCCACAATACAACACTGCAGTATTCGTCTCTGCAAAGGAGACATGGCAACATGAAAATATTGTACAGGTCTTTTAAGCTGAATGTGGCAAACTCCTCACCTCATTAATCAAGCTAATTTGCACTATGTTGAGTCAAATCCACCTGGATAAGCACCCAGAAATGTGGTTGCTTTGTTGGAGCAACAGTACAAGAGCAAGGTTAAATGCTCATCATTAATGCCAACGTGTAGTTCTTGCTTGTGTTAGAGGCAGTTACAGTCCAGTAAAGTTAAGTGTAAAGGAAGGACTCGTTGAACTGATAACACCAGGTTCTAAAATTGTCATTAAGTGTCATTAATCATTTAACAAAAACTAAGTCAACAGTAATATGATCATTTCTGCGTGACAATCAGTCTGAATTTTGGCCCACTCTTCTTTACAAAATCGACTGAGTTCATTCATGCACAAATCTCTTAAGGTCCGTGCACAGAGTTTCTGTCAGAGGGAGGGTGAGGGGTTTTTTTTTGTTTTGTTTTTTTGTTATGTCCTGATATGTAAAAGCTTAGAATTGAAAAAAAGGTGGACTGTCTTTTTCACATGACTGCAGTTTACACCCATATCATTAGGACAAAGTCTCTAGATTTGTTCCTGCTCATTTCGTGGGAAATGTTTATCTTCACTTCAGTACCACAGCTTCTTCTTTTGCATATTCAGCCAATTGATTATTGACAAACCTAAAGATCTGGCCAGCTTGAACATTCACTGCATTCAAATTGTAAAGAAAACAAAGCATATTGAGTGCATGCTCTGCGGGGGAATCAAAATTGCCATCCTCCATATTCTGTGTCAGGGTCTCCTTTGCTTTGTCTCATTGCAGTAAAGTGATCCTAAAGTTCATCAATAAGACCAAACGGAGGTAAAGTATTGTATGAGCGGTGGGAAGTCTGATACGCTGGATTGGTTTCAAGCCTAAAACCAAGTACAAAAGAAGACAAATCCTAATGCCAATAACAATAGTAATAATAATTTTAAAAAAAGCTTTAAAGTGGTCTTAGGAATTTGCTTAAGAGGGTCAACTGATGTGCTTTAGGCATTCTTTCGTATGAGCCATGTCTGTCAATCATAACCTTTTGTCAGGACTTGGGTAAGGAAGTTTTTTTCTGCTACTCAACACTCTGGTCACATACAGAAAATGGTGCAAAAAACACCACGAGGAAAACAGGGAGTTACTGGTTGAGCATTTGCACCTCTTGTGCATTCTTGTTATTTCCTTGGTCTGCTTTTTTCTTGTTAAACTTATTTTGCCCTTTTTTCTCTATGTTACTAACATGCTTTGGAAACAAACTAACATCATTCATGGAATGTTTCATTCTACTAACCAGTATGGTTTTTGCCGTTTGACAATGTACTAACAATATTGACCATCATATATTATTTGAGTAACAATCGTTATTCTGTTCACAGTTTTTAATTTCCTTTCTCCCCCTTTTCCACAAAGCACTCAGGCATTGGACACGCTATGGTAAACAAACTACATTGTTCGGTAGATATCATTCTAATTGTTTCTTAGTTTGGGTTTGCCGTGTGTTTCTTTTCTTTCTTTTTCTTCTTTTTTTTTTTTTACTGTAGACGTCATTTACAAAAAAAAAAAAAGGGAAATTGCGGTTGGTACTCTTCTGCTTACTTTTCAAAACCTTTTTCTTAGTTCATTCATTGGTTTCTCCTCTTTATTTCACTTGTTTCCTGTCCAATTCTGTTTGATCCACCTTTTTAGGAGCATCATTTCGAGCCTTTTGCATCAAGCTGTGGTTAATAATGAGGACCCTCTCCTGTCTGGCTGGCCTGATGCTCTTTGGCTCAGCCAGTTGTATCCCCATTCACTTTGCATGGCATGCACTTTGATGACCTGTTGCATATGCCACACTGCCCATTTGTTTACATGAATGTGACAGTTGAGCTGTGTTTGTCATTTCGTCTCTGGTGTTTTCTGATTTCTCTTTGTGGTTTTTACAGTGTCCATGGGCTTTTGCATGCATCTGACACCGTGGCAAGTGTCAAAATACCGATTCTGTATCCCCGTCCAGAATTTGGGAACATTTTCTTTTTGTGTGCTTGTGAACAAAAGAAAAAGACAAATGCATGCATGTCTTTTTTTGTCTAATACCCTCTGTCATTGTCCTGTAATAGAAGGTATTTGTGCTTTTCACAGCATGTGCTCCCTTTCTAACCTAGTGGCACGTTCTGGTTTATTTTGTAGAAACGTCTGCTGGACGTACTAATATGGAATAATACAAATAATAACTAACCAAGATAACATTTTACTAACACCATTTTTGTGTCTGCTAAAATATTTTTACGTTGCAGTAGGGGCAATACTAACACTGTAGTATGGGCAGTTCACTAACTCTCTAACTAGAGTAGTATTCCTTTGAAGCCTTGCAGTCTTCCAACTAATCAAACTGGACAAAATAATAATTAAAAAAACAAGAAAAAAGACAATAAAAACAGACATGAAAATGGGTTTCAGAAAAGAAAACATCTAGGGAACTCTGACATAGATTACAAGAAAGAGAGGCTATAACATTCTAGTAATAGGCTGTCTGAGTATAGCATGTCCTTTCCCTGTGCTTTGTTGTGTAGGTAACAATATCCGTTGATGGGATTCTGACCACCACAGGATATACACAAGAAGACTACACCATGCTAGGCTCTGATGACTTTTTCTATGTTGGAGGGAGTCCTAGCACAGCTGACCTGCCTGGATCTCCAGTTAGCAACAACTTCATGGGCTGCCTCAGGGAGGTAAACACTACTTCTGTGTGAACTCTGAGGCTGGTGGGTGTGCAGGATATGACTGGCTTCACCTTAGGACTCCAAAACAGACCCTCCCACCCACAAGCTGGCCCTATTTCATCCTTAACACCCTGAGTTTGTTTCTCCTCTTTTCCTCACTTTCACTGACACAAACTTTCTCTGACTCAAAATTTTGCCTCTGCTGCCCCCTCAGTGCACATGCAACGCTCTACACACACACAACCATGATGGGTGCACCGCACACCCACACATATAGAGGTCTGTCTTGGAGTGGAATTTACCTCAGGCTTCATACAGCTATGTCAGCTGCACTTCAAAGCGGAGCAGTGATCCTGAGATCAGGGAGTTGAATTTTTATGAGAAGTCAGGCACCCGACACGCTTAACACCTCACTATTGTTGGGGAGTATGGTCTGTTAGATTTATATTATCATAGACCAGTTGTTTAAAGAATAACATTTTTGCTATATATTTGATATCTGTAGGGTGTATTTGTAAGTGTAGCTTAATAGTGCTTGAAAGGGTAGAGCAAAACAAGAAAATGGATACAGAAATGTGCATCAGTTATACGCACTCAGATGCATTGAATTCAGTGCATTCCTGGCCTCCACAGTGCAATGGGCCATTTGAATTTGGCTCATGACTTAGAATACTTAATGCTATTTCTCACTTATCCCTTTATGTCTGTGCTGTAGTACTCAGGAAGTATGCCTATAGTGTGTTAGATTTTATTCCAGATATTGAACATTTGCTTTTGGAGCCACAAGGCTTATGCAGGGATATCTGTAAGTCTAATTTCAAAAGTACTGAAAATTCATTTATCTTTTCATTTCACAACTGTTTCTTAACCTTTTCTTTTTTCGTAGCTTCTCCTGCTCATTTGTTATCCTCAAGACATGCTGCTGTCCTCAGTATTGTCTAGGATAGGTCTGAAGCATCTCTCTTTAATACAGCATGTGGACCACATGTCTGCAAGCTTATTAAAAGTGTGTTTTTAAGCAGACTGTCTTAGTTAAATACATGGATACAGGGATGGAATTGGTTCACCCTGAGCATGGGCATCCACCCCACTGAATTACTCTCTCTCTTCTTGACAAGCCTGCTCTCACTGTCCTGATCTATGTATTGAACTGCTCAAAAACTTTTAAATATGCTGCAGGGTGCAATAGTTCCCAGGAGAAGTGAGACAGAAGGGATTTTTCAGTATTTTATTTGCTCACGGGATCATTTAATATTCCTTATTTGGTTTTATTAGACAAATGCAAATGTCAATATCAAATAAAAAGAGATTAAGCCTGCATGCTGTAAAATCCATAGTTAGTTTAATCTCCTTAACTTTTCTGACATTTTTAGTATGTTGACAAGCTCTTTGGATCATCTCATCCAGCCTGTTGAATTAAATAAAAGGCCCGTCTCAGGTCAGCTTCAGAGTACGATGAGATAGCACATGTGTGGTGGTTTAACAGCTGTTATCTGATTGATAGCATGTCCCCAAGTGGCGTGTTGCAGTGTTTGTGTGCAGATTCCAGGCTGAGTTGCCACGCCTGACTGTTAGTTCTGATGGCAAAACAAACTGTGGTGCAGTAATAGCTCAGTTGTCACAGCCATAGTTTGATGACAAATTAGTGCAGCACTACTAGTGCAGCACCAGTCGTAGCTCAGACCAAAGCTCCTTCGACTCTGAAAGGTGCCCTTTGTCTTGACAATAAAAAATTGATTTGGGTTTATTGGCTGTATCTGTTGCACCTTTGTCTGCATGACTCAAGTTCAACAGGCAGAAATCCTGTTATTTATTCCTTAACTCCTTTTTTACATTGTTTCTTTGGAGATGTTTCATTCCACTTCTCTTTCTATGAGCTCTAAAACACTACATTTAGCTTAGTGTCATCTTGGGATCACCTGGCCAGGTGGCATAAAAGTTCCCCTTTTATGCCACCTGCCCAAGCAGGGTGATCCCAAGATGAAGATCCAGAGTAGTGTGGCCTTCAAGAGTGAGAATGTGGCTACTCTAGATTCCATGACTTTCAAGACGCCTGAGTAAACATACTTCTCTATATATACATCTGTCTGATACAGTCACAAAGCATTTACAATAAACTAAGCCTTAGCTTACCTAATTCTGAAGCACCACTGTGAGCTCCATCTACCTGAACAATTAGACACAGTAGATCTCACTCAGTGATAAACATAATGCTCCATGCAAATACAGTCCCATTGGACATGTCCCCATTTTCAGGTGTACGCTTAGTATGACAGCAGATAAAAAACATGGTTAGTGTTTTCCACAGCTGTAACTCATTTGATTTGGCCCAGTGAAAGATGTAGAAGAGATGTACAATTACATATTTCTTATATAAATACATGTGTGTGCTGTTGCCGTAATGCCATAATGGAGCTAACTATTACTCAATAACATTATCCTTCAATTAGTAGTATCAGAGCAGTGTGAAAGAGATCATCAACTGTGCTCTTGACATCTAGAGACAGCCATTAAATATTAGTTCCCCTTTTATCCCTCTACCAGATAAACTTTTGCATCTTTATGTTTAAAGTCTTTGTTTGCTTTGTACAAGTGTGTCAGGTATGTCTGGTGAAAAATATAATGACCACATTGATATTTCAATATGAAATGTTGACATTCACTGAAATGTTAATTAGTTGGAAATTGAATGAAACCAGACATAGAGATCCTGGCTGCTGCTTACAGCTGCTTAGATACGCTTTCATTATGGGGATTGGATAATGACAGGGTTACAGCAGTCTTAATTTTTTTAGGCTGTTGTTAATTATAGTAGAACTTATACACCGATTCTGCACAAATTGTAGAGCCTAATCAATATTTTGAGTATTCATGATAAACCTGCTTAAGTGCACTTAATATGTCTCTTCTTGTGCTTTTGTGACTGAGTATAAAACAGTCGATTAAGATGAGGTCATATACAAATGGAGTTTACTAGTTAGACAACAGTAAATAAAAATTAGCAAATTAGAAAATGTACTAATGCTGTATCATGTATGATAATGAAGCTCATCCATCAGTAAATTTGGTATTTTAATGACATTTAATGGGCTGCTACTCTTTCACTTCTGCACCTTAGCTCTATATCATCTCAAAGGTCACAGTACTAATACATTTGATTTATGTAAGCCTTTTGTGTTATAATATCTGAGGACAGTAACTAATATTGACATGAATTTTTTTTGATTCACAAATTTCCAAAAGTATGCACAGTATACTGAATGCTGGAGTGTGTATGAGGAAACATGTTCACTCATTTATGTGTTCTTTAGAAAGGCTTATTCATCATCTGACCACTCTGGCCTTAAATCAGCATTTTACACCACACCTGCAATCAAGCCACTAGTTTAGATTTATCACTCCTCATCTCACATGTCACACAGACTCCCAGGAGATAATACTGGATGAAATTATTTTCTCTAAACCATTGTCACAGCTGTTTGTCAAATTCAGGCTGTCTCTTGACAGGAAAGCTAAAAGCCAAAATGCATGTCACGTCTATTTACACTTCACCCACTATGCACTTGTTGTGGAAGCTTCAAATGGGTGCAAAGAAAGTAGAATGATGTGAGTGGCATTTGGTGCCCTGTGGACACGGCTTGTCACGTATAGGTGCAGTGTGACAAAGATGACCAATAGCTGATGCATGCGATCCTTGCTTATGACACAATATCACGGGATGAAATGTCACATGGACAACATGGTGTTTAATTGTACTAATTTAGATTCCCTGTTAGATTTCTTCAAGTCTGTTTTTTGACATTATAAGTAAATATCCTAATGTGTCTATGTAAATCTTTTTTCTGTACTTACATTTCAGGTTGTTTACAAAAACAATGACGTGAGACTTGAGTTGTCCAGGATGGCCAAGCAAGGTGATGCCAAGATGAAGATCCATGGTACTGTGGCCTTCAAGTGTGAGAATGTGGCCACTCTAGACCCCATCACTTTCGAGACGCCTGAGTCTTTCATCATCCTCAACAAGTGGAATGCTAAAAAGACAGGCTCTATCTCCTTTGACTTCCGCACCACTGAGCCCAATGGCCTTCTCCTTTTCAGCCATGGCAAACCCAAGCAGCAACCAAAAGATTCAAAGAGTCCTCAAACTCTTAAAGTGGACTTCTTTGCTATTGAGATGCTTGATGGCCATCTGTACCTGCTGCTGGACATGGGCTCAGGAACCACAAAGACCAAAGCAGTCAACAAGAAAGTCAATGATGGCGAGTGGTACCATGTTGACTTTCAGCGAGATGGAAGATCAGGTAACTGAAATCAATAACAATGCACAGTATTTAGATGAATAACATGCATCAAAAATAGAAAAACAAACATGCAAAATGACAAAACATGAGCAAAGGAAGAAAAGATCTTCACCATTTGGACTGCTATATTTCATATCAACAAAATATGTGGGGTTGGGTGACTACCACATGACTTGCTAGATTGTAAAATGGGCAAAAAGAGTCTGTAGACTCACAGAGCAGCAGCGCAACATCTAGCGTTACACCTTTCACATGCCCTGACATCAAGGAGTGGTGGACACTTCTTTCAGTGATTTATTTCCTTCATGGTGAAGACAGTGCCCATCTCCAATCACGTTTTTCCTCCTTTAATAAACAAAAATACAATACTTCAGAAAGCTCAAAATTATACAAGAGACACGCTGCTGCATTCTTCTGTGTTTTCATAGACACAAGCACCCATATTATATGTGGTGCCTATGCGCCTATTGAATGTCTGGCACAATGTTGCTAACTTTGGCTGCTGCTGGACAGTTTTGATTGTGTGCATCATTGTCCTCTTGGCACCAAAATGCTTAAGTATAGTGATGAAGTAATCTGCAATCTGACTGACAACAGCCTTCTGCTGTGCCATCAAGAAGTTCTGGGAACCGGCTCCTAAAAATCCAAAATACATGCTACCTAGTTTAAAAAATTTCCCTACATTCGGTAAAAGTCCCATTATGACCACCTGTACTGTGCACGCTGTAATTTCACCATGAACATCACATTTGCACAGAGAGCAAACATCAACTCCTGTTTCAAACTGACCTGAATTTTGTGTGAAGTATCATTGCTGGTAATTAGAGTTCTGGTTATAACCCTGCAGTTTTCACTTGAAAAATATTTTCACTGGTTTTTCTGCATCATGAATTCATCTTTCGTGGTCAGACTGTCAGCATGGAGGTGTATTGTCTTTACGCTCTAAGGGAGAACATCGAGTGGAAAGGGAATCTGAACCATGGCGTTGTGTCATTGTGTGCTGGCATACTGACATCACAGCAGCACAGCCTTTGCTAGCCACCTGTTTAATTGCCAGATTTGGCTCTTTCCTCTTCCCCAAATTAAAACTCAAGTTGAAGGATCACTGTTTCAACACACTGGGACAGATACTAGCATGCATCACAGAGTCCCAAGTACAACAGGACAGAACGAGACTTCCGCAGAACAATCTAAAAACAGCAGCTATGCTCAAAATAGTTTGGTGATGAATAAGAAAATGACCTTGAAGGCGAGATCAGATTTTTATGGGCCAATTCCCAGAACCCTTTGATCATACTTTGTACGGTACAATGCAGCATTCAGAAGAAACTTAGATTAGGAGCTCTTTAGATGATTTCCCTGCAACATCTATTTTCATTACTCATTTCTGTGGGGGTCACTGTTTCTTTTTTCAAGAAAATAAATTATTCATTACCATACCAGGGGTGGCTCACCACTGAAACTTGACTATTTCTCTATACACTGTCCTCACGCTTGTTATTATTATTTTTACACATTTATTATAAAATACAATAGGATAGTGATAACCCAACTTCAGATAGTGCTTATGTGTCATGATTCTAGACAGATATTTGCAACAAAATAACTTTGTCCCCTCTCACAGTGTGTCCTCTAAGCCCCGGGTCGCCCTGCACTGGTCCCTGTTGATTTGCTTATCTAAGCAGCAATTTGTTAGTGTGAGCTTAGAGCCAAGCCCTTGCAATGTCATGCTGCAAATTAGATATACCCCTTGACCATGTTTCCCACTCCATCTCAAGAGGTGGAAATTAGATTAACTGTTTCATTACCCCCTAAGCAAGTCTGGTTTGAAGTTCTAAATTGAGCTAGATGCAATGTTAAAATAGTGAGAGTTTTTACACATTCAGCTCCATTAGTCACTGGCAGGTTTACTTTGTTAAATTAGCTCCAATACGCTGTTTGAGGTGACACAATACAAACACATGCAGTAATAAACATTACGGAGTGCCTTCTATTGAATTTACTGGAAGAAGAAAAGCTGTGGGTATCTTCTCAAATGACATGAATTCAAAACACTTAGTTGCGGTACGCCACACTATAAGCAACATTGTCTTGCTAAATTAGATTTTTTTTTTTTTGCATTATCTGTGTAGTAACCTCCTGTCACCCTCCCCCACTTACTACCATGCAGTACACACATGAACACGCTGACACATGCACACAGACCTCGAGCGCTCTCCATCGAGCTCTCTCCACTCACTGTTCTCTCTGTCTACCCTGCCTAAGTTTCCATGGAAACAGGAGGGGGTCTCTCCCAGGACTGAGACAGTGCTGAGCTGAGCTGTGCACTAATGACATTTCAGAATAACTTTTCTTCCCCTTCTCAAGTCTTAAGCATCAACACTTACGTACTGGGCTGTAACAATGTGGCTTCAAATTGTGGAGCGACTTTTCAGTTTACTGGTGTTATTTTATTGCTGTCATCCTTTCAATTTAGCTCAATAATACATTTCTTTGAACTCCAAAATCTCCCATTCAGGTTTCTATGATCTGCACAAAGCACCGTTGCTTATTGTGTGTAATGATGTAGGTACTACACCTGAAACAGACTCATTGGAATCTTGGGTTTTGTGTTATTTCTATTTCCCTCAAGACAGATATAAAATTTAATGGTGCATTAAATAGCAGATTTGTGCAAATAGAGTGATATTGCAACTTTTTATCATTCTTCTAAATGGAGATTTTTATATTTATCATTTTCCTTGAATTGTTAATGCACTGATATTGTGATTTAAAAGCTGAATTGGGAACCTAAATATAGGGAAAAAAATTCATTTATCCATCCATCTATCCATTTACCTGCAGTTTACCCAGACACAATCGTGGGGAGATAGGGAGAGCCTGTCCTCCTTTAAAAAAAACAAGCGACTTATATTGTCATTCGGGTCGGAGGACATGCTGGATAGAGTATACCAGTGCACAGGCAGAGTACAACCTGGACAGGTAGAGGTTCTAAGCAGAACACATTCGAGAGAATGAAAGAGCCAATGTGTACCATTTAGTCAAATCAAGGTTTATTTCTATAGCACATTTAAATTTACTGAGTTGGCCAAAGTGCTGTTCAAACTTTGCTAAATATACATATAATTAGAAATTACTAAATCTCAATTAAAAACATAATCAAATAAAACAATAATAGAAATAAATAAGAGTGTGCTTACACTATCAAAAGCCTTGACATCGTGCACAACTAGAACTGAAAGCCAGTGAGGATAAGTAGATTAGGGGCTGCCATCCCAAAATCTCTGTCTATTTTTGAGCCTGGAACATCCAAGAGCAGTTGGTTTGTAGACCTCAGTGCTCTGGTAAAAGTGCAGGGCTGTAAAAGTTCCATTAACTAAGGTGGTGCCAAACCATTGAGCCTCTTAAAAGTGAAAAATAAAATTTTAAAACTGGATCCTGAAATGGACTGGAAGCCAGTGTAAGGAGGCCACTGCAGGCATGATGTGATCACACTGTTTCTTTTTAGTGGCATTAAGCTATGAGGTTGCATGTTTCAGACCACTCTCTCTCAGTTACAGCCCCTTTTCAGACCACTCTGGGCTACTATAGAAACACAGCAGCACAGCATGTTGGCCTCTGTGGATGACATGCTCTCTTTGTAATGGGCTCATTCTAAGCCCAGAGTTGTCAAACGATTGCTCACATAAAATATTGCGGCATAAAATGTTACCAAGGCCTCTAGTGCTGGTCCGTGGTGTTATTTTATGCAGCTCATGAGAGCACAGAGGATTCTGTGCATTTCATTCATTCACAGTTTATGTCATACTGTGATATAGCAGTATGGTTATAGACATTATACCAGACCAAGTATTTCTAACTGTGACAAATAACTAGTGTCAAAGACTGTAACAACACAAAACAGAAAATAAATGAATGAAAGAATGACAAATGAGTAAATTGCTGAAATAAAACCCAATTCTCTGAACAGACACATAAACATTTATCAGGTGTCTGATGCGTGACCATGACCCCTCAAACATATGCTGGCTCCCCATCAGGCATTAAAACTACAAGAACCCATGTCCTAATCTAAAGAAAACACAACATTTATTGTTGGAAGCAGTTTTACACAGGTGAAAAGTATTATGAATTTAACATTCTAGTTCTGCTGATTGAACCCTCTAAATCTTACACACTGGCCCTTCAAGGTAATATTCAAATGTAACATAGAAGAACTTGTCAGTCCCCCGAGAGCGTGACTCATCAAACATATGGTATTCTCAGCTTTTCATCTGTGTGTCAGATGTTTTATTAATACACACCACCAAGCACATCACTCATAACAAAAGTGCAACACAACAGCCAGACATAATTATCTGCAGCCCAGTCCTCCATGTGCAACACTTCCTGCAGCTGTAACAATGGTGGATAATGATCCCTGCCCTATTTAGTTTAGGCAGCTCTTCCTACAGGAAGCAAGTCTGCAAATGGACCCTCGCTCTCAGACAGCATCTTCTAAACTCAACGCATTAGAGATGCTAAGAGACACTCTGCTTTTAAGTGAGGGATTCTGGGCTGCAAGTGCTGTGGGTCACTCATCAGAGACATTACACGGACATTGCTGTGTTGTAGCCACACTTCCTGCTAGGGCACACACGGCAGCTACTTCACACATAAACATGCACACACATACAGCAAACAAACAGACGCATGCACGCACACTCTTATAGATAACATATTCCCCATCCACACAACCCACTCACGAGCTGCTCTTTCTACAGAGAATCCAATCACAGGGAGAGATTTGGCCGTATCGCCCTAACTGGATTGTAGTAATCCCCTGTCTAACATGTTTTGGGGATGTGTGAGTGGGGTTAGGGGACATCATGCCAAGTTGAGCCTGGCTGCTGATGCAGAAAGTGTGAGAGAGATCTGAGCTGTCATTTGGACCCCTGCCTTCAGGTTTGATGATGGAGTACCACTTACAGGTCAGCCCACAGAGAACGATAGAGAGAGAAATGTGGTCAGCTCTTTTAAGTTGGCTAGAATGCTGATTTTTGTCATCGTCATTCAGTCACATTTTTAGCCTTCTTTATCAGTGTGATCTTTTGTAAATTCTTTAATCATTTTTCAGGACACTATTTACTGCTGTGTTCCCTCTGCTTTCTTATCTGTTATCATATACCCCTCCCTCATCCTCTTTCCAGGCGTCTTTATCTCCATGTTCTCATCTTGTTCGGTATCTCCCCCTTTTTAATTTTAGCATTCACAAAACACACCCTCTTCCACTTTTGGCTGTTATTAAAATAAACATAAAGAGTCCTGTAATGTGTATGTACATCGCTTGCATTTAGCATGGTGATGGCACATGCCCCTATGGAACTGTGTATTGCCTTCTGACATTGCGTAGCTTCACTGTGGTTACACACATTCTTGACAGGACTTTGACAAATAAGCACATCACTCTGACATGATGCCCAAGAGATGCTGATATCTTTCTTTCTTTCTGTAGTCTTACATCTGTGTTTGCTTTTTATGACTGCAATAACACTTAAGTATAGATGCCATAAAGTTTAAAGAGCACATTAACTTGATGATGACTTCTTCAGTATTTACTTTATGAATGTTTATTCACAAAGTACTATGCAAAAAACTTGAGCTACTCACATGTCTTTATATCTTACTTTTAAGGAGCCAAACTTTCTTTCTCCAGGCTTTCTTGAGGTCTTTTAAAGTTTTTCTTTGGACGTTGGCTGTTTTTTCACTCCTTCTCAGTCCAGTTCATGTACCTGATCATTTTCAGAGAGTTTTTGTTTGTTAAGCTACTTAAAACTGACTTGTGAATCATTCAGGCATTGAAAAAAAAAAGACAATTAACTCAAGGGATGGGCCAGTGTTGTGTGCGAATTTTAAATTGTATCTTTAGGCATTTTGTTAATAGCAGTTTGTCACAAAAACTTGTTCAAATTGTTATCAGTATGTAGGTGGTCAGGAGAGAGATACGACAGTGAGTGTCTGCAGCCAAACACAGTGGAGGCTCTGTCATGGTTTGGAGCTGCATTTCAGCCAGTGCTGTTTGTCAAAATTATCTTTGATTCACCATGCAACACCATCTGGTAAGCATACGATTGGCAACAGCTTCATTTTTCAGCATGATAATGATCCCAAACACACTGCCAAAGCAGTAAAAGCATACCTGGATAGAAAAACCCTATCAGTCATGGACCTCAAGACCTCAGCATGAAATAGTGTGGGATCTTCTTAACAGAGAACAGAACAAAAGGCAGCCAACATCCAAAGAAGAGCTTTGAATGTCCTTCAAGAAGCCTGGAGAACTATTCCTGAAGACTGCTTAAAAGAAATGACAAGAAAGTTGCCTCAAAGAGAGTTCAGGTTGTGTTGAGAAATAAAGGTGGTTATACAAAAAATACTTTCAAGCTTTTCAAGTTTTGTCTTATATACTGTATTTCCATTTGTCTTTGCACATGTTTCACTGCACATATTCCCCATTTTCTTAGCAAAATATAAAGAAATTGGGGTGGCTCAAGACTTTTGCACACCATTGCATTCACAAAAGTAATGTTGTAAATCCGTTCCCTCAGTCGTGTCATAGTGTGAGATCTGTGTTTGTGTGCGTGGATACTTCTCTCACAATTCACACTGACCGCACTGATGTTCATTCTTCAGTCGGGCACCTGCTCTACTCAGAGAAAAGTTTCCTCGCTAATGAGTTTGATGTAGTGAGCTCGTTAGCTGTAACCTGAAGGGAGCTGTTCTGGCTGCATGACGGGTGGCCTATGCCAAGTGTGCAAAGCTTGGAAGTCTCAACAGCTGTGGCTGGAGTGAGCAGGGGCAGTGGGTGGTGGCAGGAAAGTGCAGGAACAGATGCCTGGGGCCAAGACCCTGAGAACAGAGCTGGAACATGTTAGTGGAACCCGGTTAATCATTGTGCACTAGGTCCTTAGCTGTCTCTCTCAAACAGTTCTGCAAGAAGGCTGGCTCACCTTGGCTATGAAGAACATTCATAAACAAGATTATTATTAGCATATGGAGCAATTTTTAACTTTTTTTTTTTGGTTATGTAGCAGTGTGTCTTTTGATTTAAAGACTTAGTCAAAGGAAATTTGCTTAGAAAGAAAAAGAAAAAAATGAAATGCAGATATTTATTATATGTATAATTAATTGTGATATGTACATTCATGCATGCTAATGGTAGCTGTAATGAAATGTGAAATGCCCCATTTAATATCTAATGTGTCTCTAAACAGTGCCAGGCAGCCCTGCTGAAAATTCAAGTGTGGCTTAGGGCTTGTTTCCCCAACATAAACACTTTGACTAAAAAAGTAACTTGAAAGCTATGCTCCTCTCCCACATACAGTGCAAGCATTAGGGTTTTGCCATTTAGCCCATGGCAATCAGCTATTAGTTTGTTCATATCTGCCATGGCATGCATCTGCCACTCAAAATGCAAATTATGACTCTATGGCAATTTTATTTTTAAGCATCCATCCAGGCAGTGGCCTGCGTGGATCCTCAGCACCACGGTATATAGATTACTGGACGAGGATGCGGGCAGTGGAGGCAGCCACCATTAATTAAAGTCCACAATGGTTCCTGCACTGAGAGTAACAGATCCATATACAAATTAATCACCCGGTCTGAGTCCCACAGTAAGGCCTTCCTCTTCCACAGTTTTACAGTCCAGTCATGTCCGCTGTTGTTTACCGTGCTCCAGATCGAGAATTAAACCTGAATGAGAGTGATAAATCATGTTGGGAAACACACATGCTCTCATTGCAGGTTTATGTGTTTGAGAGGCAAACAGAAGGAGAGACAGGGTGGGGGTGGGGGTGTGGGGACTGCCTCCAGTCCGTTAATCAAGATCAAAAAGATGGTTACAATGTTTTTTGGGAAGGGTGGCTAAAATGATAGAGGGGGCAACAATTTTTCTTTTCCTCACTATTTTCTTTATGACCACTGCTTTATAGATAAAGGAGATTTATTATGGCAAGTCCAAGGAAAATGGAGAGGATACTCTTAGGAATCCCAGATTAAGCTACTAATAGACTAGCTGCCCTGTGATTAATGTGTCTTATCAACTCTCATCAGTCATCCTAAATGAAGAAAATCTTGACCCTGTCCAGATGGATAACACTAATTAGGCTAATTTCTTCATCAAAACATTTCCAAATGGGTCTTCTTTGCATGTTCCTGTTCCTGTTTTTTTTGGAAGCTACATGTTTACCTACCTAAAAGCAGGTATGGAAGAACAATAACTTATTCTTTCTGTATTTTCATTTTTAGGTACCATTTCCATCAATACCCTCCGTACTGCCTACACAGCCCCTGGAGAAAGTGAGATCCTTGACTTGGATGACAATCTCTACCTCGGGGGTTTACCGGAAAATAGGATGGGGTTGGTGTTCCCCACTGAGGTGTGGACAGCACTGCTCAACTATGGCTATGTAGGCTGCATTCGAGATTTATTTATTGACGGACAGAGTAAAGATGTCAGACGCCTGGCTGAGATCCAGAAAGCTGCCGGGGTCAAGCCATCCTGCTCCAAAGAGCCTCCCAAACAGTGCTTGAGCAATCCCTGCCAAAACAATGGGATTTGTAGAGAGGGCTGGAATCGCTACGTGTGTGACTGTTCTGGGACTGGATACCTGGGTCGCTCCTGTGAAAGAGGTAGAACTTTGTTTTTGTCTCATTTTGTCTACCCAGCTGTTCAAATGCTTAGAATTTCTGTCTGCTAGGCATAATCTTTGCCAGTGCAAAATGTTGATGATGCTGCACGGTGACACACTTCTTCCTTGCCATGCATTGTTTTCAGAGGTAGGGATAGGATCACAAAAGTGTGAATGTAATTTACATCAAAGAAAACCAGGAAAAGCGCGGTTCAATTATACCCGCCATGGATATAGTATTCTTTGTCTTTCAAGTTCAGGTTGAACAGTGTCAACACACAAAAGGCTGCAGGTGGTCTTTTTATCTAGGCTTATGGTTGAACATCACCAGCTCTCAAAACAGCAGGTTGGTGATAATTTAAGGCAGGAGAGAAACTGCACGAGGAGACAGACAGCCACAGAGATGCAGGCAAAATGAGTCAGGATACGGAGGGTTGATGTTCGACGATGTTGAGTGGCAGGTGACTGATGCACCACTGAGACACTGCTGGTCACGTCCAGCATGCACACTAGCCTGTAAATTGGCTGTCTTCTGCTAAGCATTTGCCTCATCAAACCACTCGCTCATGACGAGACCTGGTGCAGAATACTTATCCTTCTGTCCTCCAGAGAAGAGAAATGGGAGAAGTGAACATGGCACCGTGAAACCTTAGGCCTCCATTTCCGACATAACCCTTGAAGGTTTTTTTTTTTTTTAAAAGATGATCACTTTGAAATTAAAAGAACACTTTTTTTCTGAACTTACAACTGAACTTACAGCTAGTATTCACAAATTTTTCTGAAGTAAAAGCTATAATTGCTTGAAGTTAGCCTGGAGAGTGTCTGACAAAACTGTCCTTACCACTCCACTGCTGTTTTTTTCTTACTTATTTTAGCATTTTGTTTTATTTCTATAACTAGCTGAAAGGAAGGAACAAGAAGGAACATTCTGTGCTATAAAATAAGTGTATAGGGAGATTTTTTTAAGATGTATCTTCAGGGGACTGTGAGATTCAGCATGACCCTGCATTTCTGCACTTTCAGCTTTAGTTTGTTTTTGTCTTTTTGATCAAAGTATTGTCCTTTGACATCTTTGCCTTGAAGCAGGTTTGTTTAAGACAGCAACCAGCTGTGTGTGGAAGCCTTTGCTTGCTAATATGATCTTAGATTTCTTTACTGTATATAATGAGATTGAATGAATACATGTGTAAGTTTTATAGTTTTTTCATTAAAGAGAATTGCAATATTAACTTAAATTAATAGCCATAGATTTTAATGAAAGCGTTATTTAAATTCAGTAAGAGATAAGTAGGCTCATATGACATTTTCATATCAGTTTAATAAATTTATAGCAATTAAGTAAATCAGTAAATGGATAGTCCTATAACTTTCACAGATGTGATCCTGAACCAATATATAATTTGCAGTATATCC
>JAMQGT020000142.1:0-80000 GCA_024447675.2 Pterophyllum scalare
TCCTTTGAAAGTTCTGGTTTAAACTGAGATTTGTCTTTATTTGAAGGTACACTAATAAAATATGAAAAAAACATACTTTGTATTAAGTGGAATAAAACTAGAAATAACTAGACTGTAAACAAACACAGTAATACCCTAATGATACACCGTGCACCTAAATAAGGGCCTAATTACAAGTCATGTATAATACCATTAGATCCCAAAAATAAATTTTCCTTGGCAGCATTATACCAAATTACATTAGACTTAGCCTTAATAACAGTGAGACAAATCACTGAGCTCCAATGACAATAGACCTGCATATTGTTCACATTTTTTTACACATTTGTTGCTCATCTCATTAAAAGAAAACTGAAGCTGAAGCACATCGGACAACATTGTGCATATCCTTTGTAGGCTGGGTGTTGTCACAGTCCTGTGGAGTCTGTTGGCGACTCCCATACAGGTTAGGACCCGTCACAATGTGACCCCAGTGAGGTAATATGGGCCTAATATTAGGCTAGGAAAGCAGCTAGATCTAAATTTTCCATCATTTGATGCTTGATAGAATCGAATTTTCAAAACATTACATCGGACCTATACAGGCCTAATAAATGTAGGTCTATTGTATAATTTTGTTTAAGCATCTACCAAGATATCACAAGCACTTGCAGATAGCCATGGCCAAGAGGTCAGCTGCAGACAGAAATGATAAGGATAAAGTTCAGCCTCAACTTATGGATCTACAGTTGTTGATAATGCTGAAATTCACACAAAAAAAATTATGAATTAATTTCTGTGCATCAAAGTTCAGCACCTAGTGATGAGACGAGACGCTTAAAAATAAAAATGTCATTCCTTTAGCTTTGCCTCACTGATTAAGATACCAACACATTTCACAGCAGGCAAGGTTTTTTGCCCCCAGGAGAAGATCACTTTATTCTAACACAAACGTATTTTACAAATGTAAAGGGTGTGAATCCCAGTGTGGAAATACCAATCAGATCAGAAGCTCTTTTTGAATTATGGTAACCTTAGTTTTGTGGAGAGACATCTTGAGTCTGGATTTAGACTCTGCATTGCCTAACCTCCAGGAAAGAGCCCGCTCTTCCTCTGCTGCACCTCCACGCTGTGGTGAGTTAATGAGGAACAGAGCGTGGTAACATTCACTAATCAAAGCCAGCTCTGGAAACGGGGATTCAGCTGGCTGCTCGTTTTTCTCCTGCACCTCTTGTTACTTTGGTCTTTCTTCTGCATCATCTGTTTCCCTTCTCTGCTCCCCTCTCTCTTTACCCGTTGTTGACTGTGCTTCTGGCTTTCTCTGCTTTTTCTGCCCGTCTTATCATTTGCATTCCATATTCATCTCTCACCTACACAGAGCACATTGGTGACGTATGCACGTTGCTGTTGTTGAACCCACAGGAGGCGTGTAGTATCACACGACCTATTAAGAATACCAGAGAAGCAGAGGCAAATACCTCCAGGCCCACCAACCAGCATGCCAAACACATCACACACATAATCACAATTATCAAAGAACGTTTAGAACTCCGCAGCTCTGTCTACATCCAAAATCTATTTTTAATATCTTTATATACATTCATGTTTGTTTTGTGTCTTTGTATTTATATGCATGTGACTGTGTGTACAGGCACATGCAAGTGGACACATAATCCCCTTCATGTTCATTTATGCCTTCATGAAAAATCACCCTCCATTTCCCTGCTGGGGATCACTTCAAAGCCGCCACGCAGGATGAATAACATGTAACAATATCTCGTATTTGTCCATGTGAAATAGGACAAGATACTCTGTCTTCGCTTCTCTGCTAGTGCTATTTCCTCAGTCTGATTAATAGGTTTTTGATTGCAGCTACAGACCTGAGCCCAGGAATACAGAGCTACATGGCTGTTTACTATTATAGCCTGCTAGGTTGCAAAGGGGAAAGCGTAAAAGTGACAGTTATGTTAAGCTGTTCTGTTATTTTGACTGACAGCTGCAGCCTTAACTCTCTCTTTAAATGCTCCTTAAGTGTTTTATGTAGTGACCTGTGCATGGAAAGGCAGTAAAGAGACAGCAGCTGTGGTGTTATGGCTCAGCAGAGGACTGACAATAGAAGCACCTTGGGGGTTGTGCCAGAAGAAGTGGCGAAAGGAAAGGGGGGAAAGATGTGGCAAAATTACGGGAAAGCACTTTCTTTAAACTAGGCCATGATTCCTCGATAATTGTAGTGTAGGAAATCTGATATGTCCAGTGCACTTAGCAAATTAAATTCGTGCACAGGAGACTGGAGGCTGCAGGTTGTTCTACAGGTAATTATTTTCAGCCTGGACAATCTGCAGGTTTGGTTGGCTCATAGACAAAATTGTGTTTTCTTTGTTCAGCCAATATCATGTTTCTCAGTCTTCTCATTGGCCCCTGATGACTTTCTGATATGAATTCCAAAATGTAAATGCATCTCTCTGGGAGCCCGGGGGAAGTGGATAGCTTTAGATCATAATGTCATAGTTAAATAAGAAGCCTACTAAATTTAGGGAGCTGAATGGGTTTTCAGTTCATGTATTACTATTGTTGCACTGTTGCATATTTAGTGTTGGGACCAGCATGTTTATCTTTTTGCAGAATGAATAGTAATAAAAGGAAAAGCAGCAGTTTGCAAACTTATAGCTTCACATGCACAACTGGGGTGATGAAATATAAAGTACAAACACTCAAATACAACTGCATCTTGTAGTACTTCAAGACAGTGTATCACAGTACATGATTTGACATTAGTATTTTAATTTTTTTTTAAAAATTAAGCAGCCACCTTTGTGTTCCAGCACAAACTAGACTACTCGACAGATTGAGTCAGACTGGCTTTTCACTGTTTGTGACAATTACTCACCTCTTTTAGCATCTCTCAGAAACCGTAGCGTACACAGCCTCATGGCTGCTTGATGACAGACAGAATTAGTATAGTTGGTAACACTTGTGCTGTATGACACGCAGGAATGAATGAATAATGAAATATTAACTGACTCCATGTGTCCTTTAGCCCTTTTATCGCAGAAATGGATCAAGTTTAAGGACAGGCCAAAAACATCAACTCCGTGAGGATACATTGACTAATGTAGGAGCCAAAGAAGCTAAAAGAAATGAGAGAGAGAGAAAAAAACAACAACGAGGGAGCTACATGCAGAAAGAGATCATGTGTCAGTGTCTTTGTCGAGGATTAAACATGCGGCTGGGGCTAAAGCACAGGCCATATTGTTTGTATTGTGGTTTTCATTTTTGGTGACAAAATAAACTGCAGGAGCTTTCAATTGTGAGAAAAAGTGTATTTGGTTATGTGCATCTGTCCTGGTGTTTCATGTGTGTCTATGTACAATTGCAACACACTAACAGTTAACTGGACAAATGAGTCTATATACAAGTTTAAAGTTCAATGACTCCAACATATGCAGAGTTGAGAAACTACACTGAAAGGAACAAAACACACACAGATCTCTTTAACAGGTCAGACAAAAGCTAACGTGTTTTCTCCGAGCCTGCGCTCCACGCTTCACATCGGTGACTTATCTTTACTGCATTTTGTGAGAGTGAGTCACAGATCTCTATGACCCCCCCCAGAAAAAAAACCTACTTAAAGAGAAGAATTAAGCCACATTTCTTCAATTTATAAAACCATAACCACATGAAACAATATATCATCACTCTTGACTTCAAAAAAAGCAGAATGAGCAGCGTTACCCTGAACGTTAATGTGTCCCTGAGCTGTTTCTCAGCTACTCCTGGGGAATATCACACAAACCAGCTGAGGGATTTTTGTTCTCGCGACCGGACTCCACCAAGTGTCAAACTCCACCTAGTTGCTCCACACCAGCTGTGACTCGTGTGCCCTGTCCTGATATAAATTCACAGCTGAAACTATTAAAACCAGCACAACTGACATTTACTCCACATTTTTAATGTAAAGTGAGCATTTTTTTTGCTTTTCTAAGGGAAAAACACATCCACCAGATCTCAACGTTGCAAAACCCATTCTATTGTTTCTTAATAATAGGAAAGTCATGTCTGGTGTCTTGCCGGCAGTAACAATATCTTTTTGTACTGCAAGAAACAGTATCTTGAATCATGTTTAGTTTGCTGTAAAAAAAAAAAACTTAAGTAGTTTTGTTAATAACAGCACTGTGACGCACGAAGAATTTTGCGCGGTTCCCAAAGCATTTTAGATGACAATATACAAGATAAATATCTACGCTGATTGTTTCTTATTTGAAGCAAGTAAACAGAGAGATTTAATTAGCTGGGGCAGGGAGGAAACTCTGTAGACGGTGAAGAAAGAAGGGAACGAATATGAGGGCTATGCTCAGAATAGTAAAATTGTGCCATTTTATTCGAGTGGATCTTTTATTACTTTAGATAAAATGAGGCAGAAAACTTCCCTTTGTGCTACTGCATTTAGAGGATCTTAAAAACTTACCAGTGATAATAATAAAGCCATTGTCCAGAGCATTGTTTCCCCACTGATTCAACATCTATTGCTAAAGACTTTGTTGACAGGCCATTAAGGTGGTCCATTAGGTGGAGTGAAGGCACCGGGCTCGTGACTCTTTGGAGGACATGGAGAAAACCAGACAAAAGGCTGAACCAGCAGGCCCTCAGCCTCACAGAGCCTCAATGGGGAACTGGCAGATTCCCTACTGAGGCTAGCTGCCTGTACGTTTTCAAACCAGTCTGATCTATGGAAACTGGCAACCCCACCATAATACGTTCAGCCATCCATACTTCACCCCCCCCCCCGGGCCACATGGTCTCTTTTTAAAGGTGAATAATAGTAGAGGAATGTTTAACAATCTAGTGGCATGTGACAGACTTATCAGCAGCATACAGATCAATTTTTTAAAATAAATGTTTAAGCATTTTGTTTGTAAAATGATGACACAATGTAACGTGTGCTGATTTGAAATTTAGAAGTGACATGATTGGGAGATTTAGCAGAGTAAGTGAGGAATAAAGAGTTTGTATGCACGTGCAGGGATAATTGAATCAAATTGAACATCAAAAAGAGTCTACAGAACATTCTCAAAGGTTCAAAAAAATCTGCAGACCACCTGCTACATCTTCAGAGAAAAACCCTAAATTTTCTATCTTTTCTTATTCTTTGAGAGTACAGTAAGCTGTGACTTGTAGAGCGCGGGAGATGGACCCCTGGGGTGAGACTTCCCAAATCAGACTGACAAGCTACAGAAGACTGTGCTGCAACTCAAAGTTACTGGACGCTGGACAGGTGTGAATAACACATAACAGGCAGCCAATGTGTGTGCAATGTGTACCAACCACTATCATCAGAAAGACATCATGCAAATAAACCTATTCAGCCAAGTGTCTCCATGACCCCAGAATACCACCAAATGTGGGGCTTTCTTTCAGTTTCATTTTTAGAAAAGTTACTCTTGATAAATGTTTCTATAAACAATCCCATCTGCTGAGGGGGGAAAAAAACAATTTCAGGATGATACAGCCTGAGAACTTGTGAGTGTAAGAAAGACCGAAACAATTGGGCAGATGTTCTGCCAAAAAAAATCTGCTTATGTAACCACACTATTAAAGTCCATTCACCTCAGGCCAAGAAAGCACATCATGCTTACTGTTAAGAAATGTCGAAATACTTGGATGTGCCTTGACTTCTCTCCCATGACATGTTGCAGGTTGCCCCCCGCTGACAGCCTGAACTATGTGCACAGGTCCCATAGATGTGAGAGCATGTGTGTACCTGTGTTTAAGACAAATGACTTCCATTTGTACATGTGCTTGCGCAAACCCGCTGCACACGTTCGCAGTTTGTGCAGGCTTACAGGAAAGTGCAGAGGAGTGAGTGTAACCTGTAGATTGTAATGACATGTCAGGCATCCTGTGTGAGAACATGCAGGTTGATGAGGTGAGCACTTTGATCTGAAACCCTTCACTCCAAGTTGAGAAGACTCTCATTCAAAATATCTGGGCATCCATGCTATGCTCTTTACTTTTTGCCTGCTCTGTCTTTGTAACACACTCACTTGAACTCAGCTTTTGTGGCCTGTGAGAGAAGTCAATATGTCCTTTCAGCTGTCAGCTAATTTTACCCTCCTGGCGTCTCCTCCCGTGTGTCTGGTATCCATGGCTTCATCTATCACTGTCTGAGATCCAAAACACAGACAGCCTGCAACAAATCGAACAAAATGTCTCAGACAGATACAAAATTATGGACAAACAGGTTTATAAAAAGGGTAAGTATTGGTTATGTCAGGACTCTGTTATAACAAATCCTTCAGTCATAAAACAGAACTTGTCCACACAACTTCCACAACAGAGGAATTGTCCCATTGCTTATAATGCCAGCTAGACACTTAAAACAAGCGCAAAACAATGTTATTCTCTTCGAACAACCGTTTTCTATTCCTCACTCATTTTCATGATAAAGTGTGCTGTCAGCAGGTGGTTTGCTTTCCCATAGTTAGTGTGATGAGAGGATATGTCTGCAATAACTGAAAAAAGAAAGAATTGAAAATACAAAAACAACCACTCAGTCACATTATTCATGTTGCTCTGAGATTCAGAAAAAAATGTAGCAAAACGCCACCTCAGTCTGTGTAAATATAAGGATTTGTTGTCTTCAGTAAAGGGTTTCTATTTACTTAGTGGAATTGCATTGAGTTTACTTGTGTGTATTTAACTTAAACAGCCTAAAACGGCAATTAGAGTGTTAATGCATTAGTACAAGGTAGCATATGATGAACACATGAATAGGCATATACTTCTTAGTATACACACACACACTCCCAAAAAGGCCAAAAGTGTTGTGTGCTGTTTCTACACAACATTTCTATCTTATTGGAATCATCAGTAACAGAGCACTGTATACTCACGCTAATCCTCTCCACTTTTAACATTTAATTAAATGAGGCCAGTAAAGTCCCTGCGATGACCAGCCGTGATATGAAAACCATGAAGCATGAAAAAAAAATGCACAAAAATGTTTCTGTTTCTTTTTAGCCTCTACAACAGTCACAAGGCCCACCAACTAGAAGAAATCCTACCCATTGCTTGAGGGCAAATTTGGGATCTTTCCAGTATTTCCAGTAAGCAAGCAACTAAATAGACGCCAAAAAGCTCATTGTTAAATCTTCTTCCAAGAAAAAATATTTAAAGGAAGAAACCTTTTTCTTTAAACACTTTGATTACAGCAGACAAATGTTTCACATATAAGAGGCATGTGCTCGCTTGCGCGCGCCTGGGGGTCTATAATGCGTAATTAGGCGGCGTTTGTGTTTTTACACAGGAAATAGTGTAAAAGCTCATACAAAATAAAAGCATGAAAAAAGTCATTAACACTAACATAGATCTATGGACACTAAGAGGTTATCTATGACGTATTTTTTTCTGAATATAATTTCCTTTTTGCAATTTGATACTTTTTTACTTAATAAATATCACTTACTAACAGCAGTAAGCCCAATCTCATTGTACATTCTGTATAATGACAATGAAGGCATTCTATTCTGTTCAGCTGTTTCCGGGTATGCGACCGGAAATGTAGGTTTTTGTAAGTGCAGCTTTACGCAGAGGTGCCTAGTTTAACACTCCTCCAGTGCCCCGTCTTTCAGAACTCCTCTGGACTCTACTCTGAGCAGGATCGGATCACAGTGACATTAATGCAAAATGGATGTGAAGCTGCTGGCGGTTGTGGCTGCACTTATGGTGATGATATATGCACCTCCAACACAAGGTATGAAATCGTTTTCTGGTTTGCTGTGGAATGTTGGTTCAGATTTTGTTTAGACTTTACTGCAGCTACGATGCTTATCAAGTCTCATTCCGCGATTAACTGTGACTGCAATTGCTAAAAAATAAAAGATAAGAAATTGCATGGGAGGGAAGGATGAATAACGTATTTGCTTTTCCACTGCTCACCTGTTGCTTTGTCATGTCTGCGCTCCATCCATTCATCCATTTTCTTCCGCTTATCCACACAGCTGGGATACGCACCAGCTCAACTGCGACCCTGGATGTCTTTAGTATTTCTATAAAATAATTCCGATAGAGTTCTGTAATTATTAAACTCTTTTTTTTTGTTAATAATTTGCTCACATTGTTTATTGTTATCATAAATAGATGTGCATGTACACTAAATGTTTTGCCAAAAATCAGCGCAAATATTTGGGAATGAAATCAGATGAAAAATTCCAGTTGCGTGCACTCAGAGTGCAAATGTTGCAAAAGGGGGGGGGAGCGTAAATAAGACCCGAGAAATTTTTTATTTTAATTTTTTAAATGTTATTTGAACTCCACTTTTTTTTTTTTTCTGAAGAAGGTAGAATGCATTTTGCGCCGTGCGTGAAAGCACGGGCAGGCTGCACATGTGGCTCTCGCCGTGCAGGAATTCCGCCGCTGGATCACTGATCAGCGTGTGTTTGTCCTTCCTTTTGTTTTCTTTTAATTAGTCACAAATGAAGTCTCTAGAAGCCAAACCTCAGCTGGTCTACGTGGCGACATCAATCACCTAACTGGAAGGTGTTGCGCTCTTTATCATGCTAATCAGGTGTAAAAAATAATTAGCATAGTTTAATCCATCGGGGCACGTCTCACTATCTGTGACCTACCGTTTGCTTTTTTTCGCTTTAAAACTATTTGCTGACATGTAAACAGTGAATAATCTGTATTTGTTCTAAAATCACTTCCACCGACGTGGTTCTACATTGTTGTATCCTTTTCCAACAGCGTAGATTCAAAGAAAGAAAGAAAAAAACAAAACATGATTCCATTTATTTTTCCACATTAATCAACCGTGACAATCTCAGTGTAGAAACCTGAAAGCTGGGGCTGCAATGGAAACTATGCACATCCATCATGTTTGGGACCACACAGTACACAGTGATGTTTGACTGGAAGAGCTTAATGTTTGTGGGTGTAAAAGTCCTGCTAATAATGTCCTCTGTCTGTGTTTGCTATGTGGGATGAGCAAAAATGGGATTTTGAAAAGCTTAAATAGGAAATTTTCATCTGTCAGTGTCATTTGTTAGTCATATTGACTGTAGGCTTCATGGCCAAGCAGAGATAAATAAGTATAATGAAGGGATAAAAAAAAGACAAAAGCTTTAGATCTAAAAGACTGTATATAGTTCAGTGGGGGGGGGTTCTGTTCACTTGCTTTGTCATTTGAATCTCATTTGATAGTGTAATTTCTGATAAACTGTATTATACGTATGTCATTTCTCCAAGAAGGATCACTGGCTTAATCTAATCTGTGTTATTGCTTTGTGTACTTGCTTTGCTGACCTTCACTTTGCTTTCTCAGCAAAGCCTATTAGTCTGGTGGAGAGATGCTTCTGTCGTTCAACAGTCAACACCATGCCACGAAGCTACATTCGAGAACTCCGGCTGATCCACACACCCAACTGCCCCTTGCAAGTGATGTGAGTATTGTTTTTGAATTTGCCTTCACAGGGAGCGTTTTTTTTTTCTGTCTTGACCATATAAACGTTAGACAGGTTTCCTCCTTGTTGGACACTTCTCACCATCAATCTCTGAGCAGTGACAGGCCAGAGAAAGGAATCATGCATGAATGTGTACATGCACGCCCCTCTGTCTTTCGCTCACTCATTCACAGAAAACAAGCCGTTTTTACAACTGGCCCACTGATGCATCCGCAGGAAGTGGTCCGTTTGAGTATGAGTGAATGTGAAAAGGTTGCGGAAATTGGATGCAGTTTTGGTTTGAACAGGGAAGCAATAATTGTGGGGTTTGTAACTGGGTTTGCTTCTCATTTGCTTGTCACGCAGGGCTTTCTCTTCACAGTGGGCATGCAACCTTTAGTTCGTATCTTTAGTTCGTTGTTACAGCTTGTGCAGAGCGAATTTACAGATGTAAATGCGCAGCAACAGAGGCAAGGCCACATCTTAAAAGTTTACGTAAAGAGACAGAAAAATACATTTGAAGTTACTTAAAACAAGACCTGATGCCAAATGAGACATGGCCTTCCACATGGAGATATATGATATGGTTGTGGCCCATTCTTTAAATAACAACAGGGCTATGGTGGCTTTAGAAAGTTGCCTAGACATTGCAGTATATTAAAATTTGACCTAATACTATAGTAACTTAAGGGGCATCCTATAAATATTAATGGATATTAATGTCTGTAGCAGTATCACTTACAAATTAATGCACCACAGCAAAGAGGTTCACTGCAAGCATCAATCTAATAAGATAGTGTTAATTCAGTCAGTTTGATAATAGTGTGTTAAGATACCCACTTTTAATGATTTTGCATAATTCACGCTTTCATTCTCATCTTATCCTTTCCCTAATCAGTGCCAAGCTGAAGACAAACAAAGAGGTGTGTTTGAACCCAGAGATCCAGTGGCTGAAGCAGTTCCTGAAGAACGCTTTCAACAAGTAAGTATCAGCAGATCCAGCTGATTTTAGTTAAAGGTCATGTTTTTGCTGCAATACACAATCCTGTCTGGCTTTAACAAACAAGTTGTCTCAAGTGGGATATGATCACTTACACTATAGAAATTTAAAGCAAAGAACCCACAAACACAAAGGCACAAATGCGCATTTGGATATTTACCAACAGACCATTGTGGGAGTAACAGTTCTAAATTGCCCAACTTATACTGGAACCCAGAGTGAAAACATGCTGGTACATGACCAAGTGGGAGTAGAGAGTGATTCTGCTTTCACATACAAAGTGTGGGTGCACTTAATCTGCTCTTAAGCGCTATCACAGTTTTGTTCCTGGTCATCACTCTTCACACTGTAACCCAGCAAATGTATTTTAATGTAGCTTGTTACACTGGAGAGTTAAGATAACATTATTTTAAGTAAAAATGTAATATGATGGGATTTATGGTCACCTTATACAACTTTGTTAAATTTATTCTGAGACCGGTGACATTAAAAGTCACTGCCAGTATACGCCGTCTCCTTCCTCAAAGGCAGGAAGGAGACGGCGTATACTGGCAGTGGCTTTTCTGAAAAATGTTGGTGCAATGAAGTATATAGAAGGGATCAAGTTGCCATCTCTGTTATTTAAAGAGGGAAACAAACCTTGCACAGTGTGATGGAGGTGGATAAAAGAGTTTTTGGAACGTCAAATGTGGATTCCCGTCCTTTCATGTAAAGAAAACTAAACGCACTTCGGTATTTAATCCAGCTTGTGACATACACGCTCAATACACACTGGCAGATCCACCCACAGTCTAGCAGTCAGACGGCCTGTCTCAAGGATGACTGTGGAGCCCACGGGTTGATGAGGCGTGAACAGCCTTCTGCATAACAAAATAATGCATGCAGAGTACATGTTGCTTGTTTACAATCAGTCAGACCTAATGTGTTTCCACTTACACATACAATCAGAGAGGAGGAGGGATAAATCTGCTTATAATGTGTAGAAATGCACACAGTTATAAGTCATGCATTACGTATGTAAACAAAATGATGATTGCCTTTTTGTATCTGGTATATATAATTGAAGAACCCAGATGAGTTCCAAGTGTTTATACTAATAATGTGTTCTGCAAAATGACATCTTTAGACATAACATTTTCAGAATGGCCCATTAATTGACTGGCCCACCAAAAGTGAACACAAAAAATCAAATTGCATTTATTTTGCTAAGGCGGTTAGCTCACAATTACAAGTCAAAAACGTTTCAGCCTTGTAAACTTGAAGCAGCTGTTTTTACTTGATAACCTGTGACTGACTGTGAAATCAGCAGTGAGTTTTGCCACTGGAGTAAATGCTCATTAATTTTCAATTTGGTGTTACTACTCACAAGTTAACATGCATTTGTTTTTCTGTCATGTTTTGACATATTTTGTCATTAAAAGTGACCATGCGAGTTGTCAGCACCAATAAGTCGTATGAGTCTGACATTGTTGTCTTCATGTTTAGTTTGTTCTCATGGCAAATATGCTTTCCCTTTCCAGGCTGAAGAAAACCAAGCCACGCAAATAAAAGCCTGCGGAAGTCCTCCTGAGCAACCACTTAGGATTTGGACCGTCATCGCAGATATGTAACATGATACCAGATCATGTGTTAAATTGTACAGCACTTACTCCAGCTGACACACTGTAGCCTTTCGCTTGGATCAGCTTAAAAGTCTTCATTGTGAACACCAGCCTACTAGTACTGCCGCATCCTTCGCCTTCACCACTTCATCTCACGACTTATAGATATAACAAATATTGCAAAGTGCTATTATATCTAACCTTAGTGTATATACTGTTTTGTTAATGGACTTTAAAAGCAAAGAGCTATTTTTGGAGATTTTTGACGTTCCTTTGGCCTCTCTGATATTTAGGAAAAAGTGAAGACCCCAGGTTGAAGAGGTTTAAAGAGGGATGATGTGGGTTAGTTAGAAGGTTTCTCCACAACAAACTTTATTCAGCATCCCATTTGTAAGGAAAACCAGTCTTGTGGTCTGTGGATCTGTTTATCTTGATTGTGCCAGAGTTCAGATCACACAAACTGATGCAAAATGTATAGGTTCTCTGCTAAAACAAGTGATCGGTTTAAGTTAATTGGCACCAAGGACTATAAGTGAATGCCAGCCGTCCCCCAGACTGAATATAAGATGTAAGCAATAGCCTAATAAAGATAGCAATAACAATGTTTTCGTGATGGAAATTAATGCCGAAAGAGCATTTCCTACAGCTGTTCTGTGGCTGTGATTTTGCTACCCTGTCTTATTTCTGTTTTGTTTTTTTATTCTTTGCTTAACATCTGGTTTCCAAACAGTTTTTAATGAGCAGCCAGTAAGACGAAATTTACCAGAATCATAAAATTGTTTCAGTTAACGGGAAATTGTAAGAAGAAATAGTGACTCTGATCAAAATAACCTCTGAATGTGAATGCTACTTCTAAAGATGGGCGTGCAAAAAGTCATTAAAATAGTAATTAAAACAATTTGTAACACCGAGAGCTGCAGTAGAGCAAATACTACCATTACTGACAATGTGTGTACATAGATGTGACTACCTACAACTGACATGCAGATAGACATGCACTTTATACCTGATGTATTCATGTTTTGATAACAAAACATACTAACTTTAAATACTAAATTCTGTCTTTGGATTTTTTTTAATGGTTTATCATCCCATTTCTACTCATGTAGATCACATGTGATCATTGAATCTATAGCTGAAATTAAGTGGTTTGTTTTTTTTTCTTCCCATCTATTCATTTAAATATCCTTTTCCTATGTAAAATTTATGCCATACAAATGTTTTATTTTTGTACTCTTTATGCATTTATATATATTAAATCCAAACATTTAAATGAAGGAACTGTACTCTTACAACTGAGCCATCCAGTGTTTTTATTGTCAAATATGTATGCATCTGGTCAGTAAAAAGGAAATCTTTAAAATACTATGGGTGTTTGATTCCTGTACATGGTACGAGCTTTATTCCCACTGGTGCGCACATAACGCGCTTTCCATTTGAGTGACTCTTTTAATCATTATACTGAATGTAAAGCAAGCTTTGCCAGGGCCAACACACAGCTGCTGCAGGCTTACAGTACTAACAGGTCAGAGGGTAAATGTAAGGCTTTGATGTAAGAACATGTGTTTGGCTTTACTCATGAGGGTAAATAAAAGGCAAGGACAACAATCCTGCCAGCTATTTAACTATTAACTCAACAAGCGACCATTAGGAAGACATTAGTGCTAAAAGGGATGAACTTTTAACTTCCCGCTTGGGGCCTTAGTTTAGATTGAGCACATTAGTGTATCTGATGTGAGTGGTGTTCTGACTGAAACATCAGGGGAAGATAAAGGGATGCAAGAAGCAGGTAACAGCCCATTTCATGTTGCTTACTGATTTGCTTTGAAATCTAGTTTAAATGTGAGAAAAAATGAGTCAGCAGTAGCTTTAATTCCAGTTAGAATTTGGACCGGAAATAAATCAGATGTAATCCCTATATTAACTGATTTCACCGCAAGGATCTGCTGGTGGAAACAAGTATTTTTCTTCACAGTACCGTGAAGTTAAGACAGCTTATCTGGTGTTTAATTTTTTAGTCATATGGGGGAGATTTACGTGCTTTAGAGTCTTTGTGTAAGACCCTGTATTACAAAGTGGATCATTTAAACATATTTAATAAGATTCTGTCTGTTAAACAATTTAAGACGAATAGCTCATACACTATTTGCCTTCTGTCATTATTATTTTACTACCCGTTTGTCTTGTCTGCCTACATTATCACTAACTGATCCATATAGGCCACACAGTGAAATTGTGAAATTGTCTTTAATGAAAAGCAGTTGTTTGCAATAGTTAATAACTAATTGTGTCCTCAGGACTTCTGCCAACGCCCACCAGTTTAAGTATGCAGGTGTTGTGACTGGAACATGGCACTAGGGAGTATTGTCAAAAGGGAATGGTTTAACTTTATATTTTATGCATGTGTTGTTTACTTACACATGGAAAATATTGGCATAAAAAAATGCAAGAAATTGTGTGGGGATGCCCCACAAATCTTGTAAAGTCAGGTGAGTCATATAAAACGTGTTGTGTCTAAAAAAAAACCTAAATGGTTAATGCAAACATCTGAAGAGGTTGTCATTAAACAAAAGGCATTGTGAAATAAATTAAATGTGTTACGGCACTAACGCATCTGCACATGAAGTTTACTGCAGCGGAACAGAACAGCACGATTATCTGAATAATTGTAAGATTTACATCAATGATCTTCTTTAGTGCCATGTTAGTATTTGAGGCCAGCTAGGCACCCAGCGTAAATGAGCACATGCAGAGACCTGCCAGAATGTTTCACATATTCAACACTGAATCTGAGAGAAAGCCTCATATATATAATCAACTGTGACTCACTGCAACCTTGTACATAAAAAGTCCTGATACAGCAACTGTTCACATAATTTAAAAAAAGGAAAAAGAAAGAAAAAAGTATTTTAAGTTAAGTCAGTGTCGCAAGACTGAGTTTTACAAAATTGTGAAATATTCTGAACACTAATTTTTAAAAGAAATCAGAGGGCTACTCAGCACCTTGGTATGAGTTGTCCAGCTGGGGTTGTTCTGATTTACTGAAAGGTTGAAGAATGTACAAGACAAAAGAAGACATGTGAAATTCATATTCAGCGTGGCCCTCAAAACTCCTTTGGGGTTTTGAGTTCAACCACAGTGTCAGACAAAAAACTGACACCTTGACACATGAATGAAGATTTGTTATATGAAATGAAAAGAATGACACAGAAACGAGGGACGAGCTGAGTGTGTGCATTCATTTAACTTGCAGTGCATGTTCCTTCCATCCTTAGCTGTAAAGGTTCCCAGATGTGTAGCCAATGAAACTCCACTTAGTGGTTATTCATCATGAAAAGCTGAGCATGAAAATATGAAATATTGCTGTCCATGTGTGTAAATGTGTGCATGAGAGGGCAAAGGGGGTCACAGGAAGCCACTTCAAGAAGGTTCCCACTGAACATTGCTCTCCTGGGTCAAACTAGGCTTTAATAAACACTGCAAGGTGGTAAAGTTGACCTAGGTTAATTATTAATATTTGCATGTGTGTGTATATGTCACTTCCTTGCTCTACTTGAAGACATTGGCTTTATTTTAGTGCCGTTCCTCCGGCCACGCTGGCAGTCACACACAACGGTTTAAAATCCTTTTGTACTTTGTCACCACTCAAAATGTCAAGGGATCATGGAAATTGCCTCGTGGAGCATTTTAGGTGGTCAAAAACGCAGACACTCCCTCATCACTGCGGTTTGACAAAGAAAGAGAAAAGTGGTGCCGCACAACAATAATCTCCTGGAGCAAAATGAAATATCAGACTTGCGAACTGTTTGAATTGGCAGGGCAAGGATGCGAGTGCACACAGATCTGGTGCTCTCACATACTTTGTTTTCCACTGAAAGTGTTTACATCTGCTCATGCTGCAGTACATGGAAAAGCTCTCTGATTTGCAAGTCTTTTGAAGGATAGCAGCCTCCTTCCCAAAATTATCTGCAACATTCACACACAGGAAGAAAAACCTATTTATAAAAAAAGTACTGACTGCTGAACTCATGGCTATTTTCTCTTTGCCTGTTGTTCTTGGTATCATATTCATAAGAGAGGATACACTTTTGCTCTCCCAAAGGCAAACTTGACTTTTTCTGTTTCGGCCCCTCCTTAATTAGCTCAGAGCACAGGGTCAGCTACTGCAGGGCAGACACTCAGCCGTCATGTGGGATTTATCTTTGTTTTCTTGCAGTTGATAGATTGTCTCTTTAAAATTGTTGGCACCCTACTTGAAAATAGAAAAGAAAGTCATGAAGTGGTATAAGGTTAAAGATTACATGTTCATGTAATTGCATCTCTATTATGGCAAGAGGCATACCAAAGAGCCAAATAAAACAGAACATAGTGATTATCCACTCTTGGGTGTGATAAAGTTGGCAAGGCACCATTTAGCCAACAAACTTCATTGTATTAATGGCAGCGCTTTTTTTTTCCCTCTTTGGAAAAGCTGACTTTGGAGTCTTAACACTCCCAACTGATACCATTCCCATACTTTCTTAACCATATATTGCATTTGAGTGTCTGATTGAATGATTATACACTACAAAGACACTGTTGGTAGAATATCACAGAAACTCTTCAGAGGCAATCTCAACAAAGTGTGCTTCCACCCTGACCAGACGTATCATGCTGCATGCATTTGCATATTTTGTATGACGAACTGTCTCTAATGCTTATCATCTTTGAGTGGATGCCCTTGAGTACTAATTCTTTCTATTTTGTAATCAGAGTAGACATCCAGATGTTGCCCATCTTCCTGAACTCCAGCATACCACATACAGGTATGCAAGTACAGCATACCAACTGTATTCAGTCTGCGAGAATGTGTGAAGCATAAAGGTTAGGAGCTGAAGGCTGAATGACCTATGAAGCAAACATTTGAGGCCTCATGAAAGAATAAAGCAATTTCAAAAAAGTAATTCAAACTGAAACCCTCAAAACAAGTTCCAAGAAACAAGAAAAACAGCATAAACCAGGGAAACTAAAACAGATGCTTTGACAGAGGAAAGACAAGCCTGTTACACACAGAGGGCTGATTAGCCAAGAGGAGACAGGTGAGGAATAAGGCACAGCTGAACACAATGAAGACACAACAGAAATCCAGCCTTCAAAGTAAAACAGGAAGTAACAAAACAAACAAACTTTTAATCAGGGACATGACCCACACAAGAAAAAACAGAGGACCAAACGATTCCGAGAATAAACATCAATACGTGAACTGAAACACAGGATGAACTTATCACTGCAATAACCGTGAAATAAAACCAGCAAAAGACTCAATAATAGCATCAAAAGTTAAATTCACACTCTATCGGAATAATAAAGAAATCAAAACTGGGGTCCAAAAATTCAACAAACACAAATCAAGACCACAAATACTAGAACAACCATAAAACCCTTGGGCCATGACAGCTCCACAGAAAGTTTTTGGAAGCACTTTAATGCTCTGAGAGGCTTGTCTGCTAACTGTGTATCCACAGTTTCTGTTCTGTCTCAACCAAAACGTCCCTCCTGCTTCCTCCTTTCTGTTGTTACTTATAACCTGCCCCGGACCAGGTCGCTGTCCTGAGGCACTCTGTGCACCAAGCTCACGCTCCCCAAGGGAGACATAAGCAGAGCCATTGCTGTTCATGTATCAGATGACCCGTTGCACATTTCCACAAATCAAGTAATGATTTGTAAATGACTTGTTGATTGTGTGAAGGGGGGCACCGAGTGCTGTTAATTGCCTTCACACTGCCAGTGACCCGCCAGAGCATTAATCATAATTATGACAAAATTACTCAGCTAAATGTCTTAGAGGAGTTGGGCTCCGCAGAGGATGTTAAGTGACCAACATGCAGCGTGTAACAACAGTGTTATATGTGTCTCTGTTTGTGAACGAAGGGGAGGCAAATAGAAGGGCCCCTGTGAGCGGTTAAAATAGCCCTCCTGAAGTCTCTCTACCTTTCATGTGCTAATATTTCCAAGGTTATGGGTCCCAGCTCCATCCATCTCCACACAGCTGTTCTCATGGATGTGGGGCCTTCCCTCCACACAATAACACCAGCTATGGAACCAAATTCCTTCAGTGTGAATATGTTTTTAAGCCCAGAAGAAACACAGCAATCTCTTGATGTTAGGTATGGATGAGACACAAAGAAGTCACACACTCAGGGGACAGTAGGAGGCCTCTGTCTGTGGGGCCCAGAGAAGCTGAAACACTACCAACTTTAAACCTCACCCACATATCTCACTCTGTGGCCCTTCATCTCCATTCCTTTCAGGATTATCACCCACATCCTAATTGGTTGATCTCTCCATGATGCCTCCATGAATGGTGTGCTGAATGTCGTCCCATATGTAGCTTTAGGCAGCATGTGATATAGAGGTGTGGGGGAGTCCATAAAGGATGTGACACACCATAAAAAAAAGAAACAATTACACTATTATCTATAGATGTAGCTGATAGACTGTACTTGGCACATCTACAGTGCTTCTATATAAAGATGCTTCTGTCGGCCTGCAGTGTGACTCAGTGGATGATCATGCAGTCCATATGCAACATACAGAGAGCTCTGATCTCTAATGCTATCCACCAACAGTGTTCATCCACAAACAATTCAGTTTTCCAGAAACAAAATGAAGAAACATCAGTTTTACCCACGATACATCTGAATGGCATTTTGATGTAACTGATACTCCACAAATATTTGGGATGGTCTTTATTTTATTAGGTATAGCTATTTATGTTTCTTTTTGCCTAATCTTTAATTTGACAGGGACTGTTTAAAAGAGTTTATGTGAAGTTAAAAGCACATTTTCTGAACATAACTCAATATACTTGCCAATAGACACAACTCAGTGGTGGAGACATTTAAACTGTGTTAAATTTGTAAGTATGTGGCACGGAAATGTTGGAAAAATTTAATTTGAATTTGACTAAGAATATAAGAAACACAGTAAGCATTATACACTGAATGGACAGAAGTACTAGACCGCCTATACATTACACCTCCAGGCCATGGAAATCCGTGCCATGAACCTACCAGCACATAGTTTTTGTGCTGATGTTAATGTCAAAGGATGTTTGGAACTTTGCAGTCATTGAATCAGCAGAGGGATGGCGACTTTCTCAATATTTGCCTCAGAAAATGGCAATGCTGCTCTATAACTTTACGTGGTGTTCTACACTTTACAATAATACATCTTACAGCCAATCGTGGAATATCTAGGAGGGAAGGAATTTCCCAAACCGACTTGTTGCAAGCTGCCATCTGATTACAGTACCACACTAAAATTCAGTGAGCAAACAAATGTTTGTATAGGCAAACTGCATGGCTAGGTGCTTGATTATATACACCTGTTACACTGGGACGGAAAGACCAATAATTGTGTACCTTTTAACTTACAGCAGGTCCAAGTAGTCACTGTTCTGCATGCTGCTATGTATTAGCCTTTAGCTCTAAAGCCACTCACTCATTCAAACATTACTCAGCCCTAGTGGACAGTCTAGGCTCTGGCTGTATAGGTAACCCTCTAATACATTTCCTAAGTGTTTATTTCTCAGTTAACTATATCTGTGTGTAATGCATCTTTGTCTTTTGTCACTGCAAGTTTCCAAATTCCTTTGAGCGTCCATAACCTCTGTTCACCACACCGCTGATAGTCTCTTTTTTGTTTCTGTAACTCTAAACTTAGAATGAATAATGATGATCATTTTCCAGTTGTGATAAAAATAACATTTAAGGATATTTGATTGTTCAGATGTTAGTTTGCTTTAATTCAGTCTTCACAGTACAACTGGAGCAATAATCAGAGCAATAACTGGATCAATACAAGTGATCTGACATCATGCGGACATCCAGCTCCAACTTTGCTCTCGTCTTTCACAACCTCTTTTCAAGCCACTGGAAGCACACCGAAGAAATGAAGTAAAGTTGTAAAGCTTCTGCCATGTGCACAAATGAATAGTAAAGATAATCCACCTTATAGTTTGCCTGATGCATTTTGTTCCATCCATCTGGCTGACTCAGTGACGTTTTCCTGGAATCACATCTATTGTTATAGAAGAACACAACCTCACAGACAAACCAGCTGCCTGTTGCACTTTGCATAAAACACATCAAAGAACATAGAGCAAAGCCTTTCTAATAGCCAGACTGAAAGGAATTCTCTATCAATCTGGTATAAATTGTATGATACTTAAAGAAGATCTTGTAAGCTGGCTGTTTACAGGCCCAGTAAAGAGGGAGAGAGTTCAGCTACTAGCTCTTATTTAAGGAATAAAATATAATGGTTTATTCCAATCACCAAAATAAATAATTGCAGCACTTGTACTTCACCTAGTGTTCTCAGCAGCCCAGGCTGTAGAGATCATGAAAGCTGTGTTGAAAAGATGAACGGTGAATTTTAGAATTACAACATCACCGAGACTGATCTGGCATGGCTTAAAGAGACTTCAGTGGAGTGTTTCCCTTCCTTTGGCCTCTTTATGAAAGCTCACAAATCAGGATGCACTTTTGCGTGGTTTCTGCAGAACTGACTGTAAAATGTACTATACAATGCTGCACTAGAAAGTCTGTATACACTGAGGCAGAAGCCAAACAAAACCATACATGCAGTAATTTAAAAAAAGAGAAGTGACCAAAGATAAACTTCAGCCCCAATAAGGTACTGCTCTGTAAGATTAAGAGGCTAACCAAGAAATGTATGTAACCAACCCCATATGAATTCCAGTAATCAGAAGATCTATATTACATTTGCAAAAGCTACAATTATTAGCCATGAAGTTACTTTCTTACTCTCAGATATTTTGGATTAATTTCAGTGCTCCAGAGAGCAAATGTTCTCATGCATGGATATGGTTAAAAAATGTTCAGCCATTTGGGTTCACTTGTGACAAATTGCAACATGTTAATAAAACAGATATAAACAGAACTGGTTTGAAGTGGGAAAAAAACCTTTCTCAAAAAACAAAAAAAAAGTTTGGCTCAGTTTAAATATTAAGGAAACCCAAATCATGGACAAAGAAAGGAATAATATGAGCCCACTTGGACTGGATAAAATCATGGAAAAAGTGCTGATTCCACTAAAGCTATACAAACTATTTTAATGCTGGCATCACACAACACTTGTAGATTGTGTTACCTTACTGTAACTGTTATGCTGAAATGTCCTCCTCCCACACAGACAACATAAACTCTGACAGGGAGCTTTTTGCTTTCCTCGAAGTGGAAACTTCAACAAAGCTGGCAAAGAAGCCAACATGTGAATCTGCCACTTTGCTAGGGTAACTGAATACGCCTCTCCACCTGCAAGAAGAGGTTGGACTGTGAGCCGTTCCCTCTCAAACTGTCACATGCATTTAAACTGAGACTTGTTGTCTTCTGTTTCACGTACTCCTCTTTACAAAGCACAGCTGGAGAAGCCACAGTGTCAAGTGAATGTTTTCAAGTGATGAGAGCCTGCAGTGTTGGCCTGCTTCAGAAACTCAGTAGCAAGAATGGGATGGTGAAATGAAAGCTGGTCTTGGGAGGTAGCCTCTTCAGCAACATTTCATGACACTGAGACAGAACATGCTGCTGTCATTCGAGGTATTCCTTTAACAAATTATGTTAAAATCTAATGCTTTCAATAAACTATGTAGCCTCTGCCATTTATGTGTCAGGGTAAAGAAAAACTCTCACTAAGTGGTTTGTGTAACTGTCAACGTACCACCAAGCGCCAGCCATATCCGTCTTCCACAAACTCACTGCCAGCTTTTCAAGGTCACTTACAGAAACAATCATGTCAGCATTGACGGCCACCTTTCCTGACATAAATGCACGTCCACAGGCACGCTAACAGTGTCCCTCCCAATTTCAAAAGGAGGCTGTAATTTTCACAGTCGTGGAAAAATGTATCTGTTCTTCCTTAGCTGTGGGAGTTTAATTCAGCCTTGTGTAAAGCACTGCTGCAGTACCCATTCCTGCTTTTGATATTTAGTTCAACGCAGAGCTTATTTCAGCCGCCGACCCCCTGCCAGGTTTTTATTACTTGCATCCAACCATCAAGAGTTAATAAGAAAATGACTGTTGTCAACATGTTGGGAATGAAATTTCAAATACAATGAAAGTGGCACAAATGTGAAAGCCGTGGTTGATATATGTCAAAATAAAACTCACAAGAGGAGAATCACAAATGACAAAAAGGACTTTTATGTGTATTTTTTTTTTTACTGTAGGGATTATTAGCATATCTTTGTCCTCCTTCCATCCTTGTCAAATAAACATCTGTGGACATAGCTGAGTTTGATGACAGTACTGAACTGGGTAACTCATTGATTTACATGGTTGCCCCATATACCTCATCTCTAACAGACTTTATTGGATACAAAGGGAGAGCAAATTCTTCGATAAAAGTACCTAGTAGACATGATTACGACATTGCAGCATCAGTAACTTAAAAAAAAAAAAAAGAGGATTCATGCTAATAATTTAAAGATGTAGGGCAGACTGACATGAGAAGGAGGTCAAGGAGAAAGTATCTTTCCAGCAACAATGAGCAAAAGATTTTGGATAAGATAGAAACAAAAAACACAAAAGAAACAGAAAACAGAGAGAAAAAGAGAATAGAATGGCAGATAGCATGGAAAAGATAAAGATAAATAATCTGGAATTTTGTTACCCAGTTTATGAAAAAATACTGTGGAATTAAATGTGTGTTTGTTTGTGTGAGTACGTGAGACATGAGTGGCTGCTTTTCATGTGATTTCCTCTGGGGTGAAAGATCATCTCACACCTTCTCGGGCCTGTTAATTTCACTCCAGAGAGTGAAGCTGTTATTGCAGTCCTATTCAGTAATTACTCTGCAGTCCAGAAAATGCTTAAGGTTACATCCATGTTACCCAGCCCCTCCAGCCCCTGGGATGGACTTGAAAATTGCTCTCAATGCTATTTCTTACAAACTCATTACTTGGGCTTTCTGTTTATATATACTGTCCTTATATGGATCATTTATGAATGTGAAATTGAATCCAAATTGTGCTGCACAAGCAGAGACAGACAACAAAGAAAACCTACAGCAGCTTACCTAAATCCAGATTTTTCATGAGGGACACGAAGTTGAGTCTGTTTCCTCCCCTACAGGCTTTGTCTGGATACTTTTTTGCCCATAAATCTTTTCGGTTCTCAAAAAAATCATAACACTCATGCAAAAGCCAATGCAATTCTCAGTCCAACTCAGAGAGTTTCCCAGTACTTTGTGTCCAATAAAGCATGGCATTTCCACATAGCTTGAAGGGAGTCGCCAGAATTCCCTGCTGCATTTTAAAAGTGCCTATCCCTGATCGAGCGATGAAAACGAATGATAATTAGCATGTTAAGGCTTGAACAAAAAGGGAGAAGACCAGTTGTCTGCAGGCAGTGTGCAAGTTCTAGGAGACTGATCACCTCACATTCATGTCTTCCAAACTCATCATTTTAGTTTACTACACACTAACATTTGCTAAAGCGTGATAAACGGATGTTTTGAAAGCTTCGGGGATCACCAAAGGTCTAGCTCTTTTTGATGTGCACGTGAATGCACGCACCAGATAGGTTTAACGACAATAATTGTGAAGTCATTTTAATTAAAACTTAAATCAAAACCTTAGATGTGAAATTTGTGATACAAGTAGAGAAAAAGCCGGAGGATCACCAAAGCCAATATCTAAGATTGATATCATCATTGGAATGCCAGAATCAAATTTCTTGGCAAACAATCCAGTATTGACATATTTTAGTCAAAGACCAAAGAAGTGGACTAGAGTGACATTGCTCACCACAGACTCACAGCTGAAAATACACAGCCATCTCATTTTTCAGGTTTAAATATTAGGATTCTATCAAACAAAATCAACATGTGTGCATAAGCAAAGGAAATGAGGACTTTAAATGTGACTCAAAATACTTTGATCATAGTGCACTACTGTACAGTTTGAGTAAATGTTTACAGAAACCCACATGCTTTAATCGCTGTTCTGGCTTTTTTTTTTCTTTCCTTTTTTTTTAATGGGTGATGATCCTCAAGCTAAATTCCAGTAAGTCTGTGTTCGGTCTTCTGCATAAAAATGACTAGATTTCAAAACATTTACAGTTTGACCTCTGCCTTCAACAACATCAGCAACAAATCCAGTTTCTCAATCACAACATAAGGGAAATATAAACTTTGGCAGACTTTTAAAAAATTTCCCTTGTTTGTTTTTATGATCTATTCACCCACATGCACAACGGTGAGCGCATTCTCTCTACAGACCCTCATAGCTGGATTGTACACCATTTTATTTTTGCAGTGATGCTTCACAATGAGGCACCAGCCATTATTAAAACCTGACACCACAGGCTTTCTGGATTAAGCCAAACTAAACTGAAGGGAAGCATTTTATTTTCACTGAAAGAGGTAACTCACCCAGCATAAAGAAAAGTAGAGGTCAGCCTTTGAAGAAATGCACTGCACAGGCCAACCTTCAAAGCATGGGAACCTTTTTGTTTCTCATATACTGGAAAATGTTTTCATTACACTTTGTTTTGTCTTCTTGCACAGATCAGTAGAACATCTCAATAACCTACCAACTAATTTACATAATTGTGCAGTAACTGAATTGTTCTGTTTACAGAACCTGTTGTTTTATTCACTGAAAATGTATTCAAAAAACAATCAATTGGTTTTGGTGGTGATCTGGCTCTTTAGAAAATCAGCAACTGTTACTCGTGAGGCTCCTTTCACCGAGACTAAGACTACACAATGTGGTTGAAAGCTCTAAAGAAAAATGGACCCTGAGATTAATTTGGTACCTAAGTAACAGACAGTACACATTACAATAGTTTTTCAAGGGTCAACAAATCAAATCCAATCAAATTTGACATTTTGAGCTAAATAGCTCAAGATTCCTCATGTTTGCCATGAAAACAAGAAGAACTGAATTATTTACAAGACACACCAGTGTTTTCACTTTATTAACAGAAAATGACTACTAAAATCAAAACTATTATTTCCACTATAAACTTTCAATAAGGATCAACTTTCCATAAGTTGATCCTTATGATTACTTTTGTGTGTTCCTTACTGTGGTATTTTTTTAGTCTGTGATAGGTATTGAATGAAATGATGTTTAATGAAATTAAAACAACAAAAAATATAATAACACAACTGAAAAAGTCAAAATAATTAATGCAAATACCTACTTGAACCTGAGTTTCTGATTGGTTCTCCACCACCAAAAAACACAGTTTCTTTTTCTTCTTCTTCTTCTTTTTTTTTTTAAAAGACACGTAATTTAAATCTTGCATTTCAGAAACAATATGTTTCTTGTACTCTGGTAGCAAAGATTACAAAGTGGTTTATTTATTTTCTAAATTAACTTACTCACACTCATCACTGGGGAAGACGGAGCAACAAATTGTGGGCACATGCAGGCTGGTACACTAGTGTTTATTATAGAAAAGGTAGGCCAATTTTAACACATTATTAAGTGGCACTAATAAAATGTTAAAGTTCATTTCAGTAAGCTGTTTGGTGTCACATAAAGATGGCAGCCACAGATGTTTGCTGAAAAATTAATTTGCATTAATTTTATATTACAGGTCAGTGACTGATCCCCAGCTAAACCCTGATGCTAAGGCACAAGCTAAATCAAAATCAGGTGTTAAAATTAACACTGACAGATTGCTAAAGCATACATGTTACTGCTCTGGAAATGACCTGCATCACTTCAAAGTGGAGCATGCTGTCATCTATTATAGATATATTACAAAACCATAGGTCCATATGTGTTGTATTGTGCTGACTCTTCATGTAGTCCATATCATTTGCAGTCATGACTGTGGGGAACAGGACTCAAATGTAGCTCCAGAAGTATGAACTCTCTGGGGAGGCATGGTATCTGTTAAAGCAGATACTGAGTTTGTTATTTTAGCCCCAGGAGGCAGAGAGGATCTGTTTTCAGATGTAACCATAGGGTGCTGGCATGGATGTTTATTTGTCTTTCTCATTGACAGAGGCTGTTATCTGACATAGGGAATCACCAGCAGCCCTCCACCACCAATGATAATCCAATAAAACATCACCTACAGATGGTGGTTAGTGCCACAGGCTGATGTCAGTACAACACGTGCAAACACCCACATCTGGTGATCACTACCAACCATTAAGTGTCACTCTGGGCATTGTGGGGACCCAGGCTTGACCAATAAATTTGATTGGTACCACTAAAAGATAATAACAGAGGACTTACACATGATGTGATTTTGCAGTGAGACACCATCCTTCTTAGATCATTCGGCACTGAGTCCTCTACTTAGACTAAATTGCATTTGATGTGTTGACAGCTCATGCAGCGGAGTGACCGACTTCTTCAATAATTTTAGAGAAACTTAAACTGGGATACGCTAAAAATAAATTTCATTGCAGGAGATGCAGCTATAGCGTGTGCGGCTTGCATTTGGAGCAACATTTGAGTCCTGTTCCCTCAGTGGGCTGTTTTATTAATTTACTTTTTTTTTTTCAGTAGATGTTTTTTGTGCTTTATAAATTGGGGAATCAAACACATTGGGTGTTAAAAAATCCATACAAAAGAAAAGTGTTGCAGCATGATCTCACTTTTGCAACATTTTGCCCGAGGAGGCTCATTACAAAGGAATACAAACACACCACGTGGATCTTGAGGCTGATACAAACTGAATGCATTAGAGAGGATGTTGAGATGTTTAGTCTCAGGAGCCCCAAACCCTTCTGGGAGAATTGGCAATGTGGGACCATAAAACTCCACTGACCTCTAACCTCTCAGAGGGGCTCTGAAAACATGGAAAGCACTCATGAATTTTAACAAAAAGGTACATATAAATGTATAAATAGGGGAAGGGATGATGGGAAGCTGAGAAGAGGAGACAGCAGGAGGGAGAGGGCAGCGGAGGGAAAGAGAGATCTGCACAGGAAGGTTGAGTGTGGCCCTTCACTAAGTGCTAAGGATAATAAAGACAGGCTTAAGAGGTTTCAGGAGCTGTTGGTGGATAACAGCAGGACAAATGAGAGGTTCTGTCTACCAGCAGCACTTGACTTACCCCAGCTGAGTCAACAACAAGCCACGAGAAATCAGAATTTACCTACAAGGGAGGAGAGCCAGAGGAGGTTGTTTCTTCTCGTAAGTGTGAAAAAGTCTTCTTATCACAGATAATGTAAATAGTTTGGGGTTTTATGCCCATTAAAGATGAAATGTACATGAGAGTGTAGCGTTAATGTGATATAACTGTCACTAATTTAGTTTCATACATTATATATTAGTTTTCTGCATTAACAGGTACAGTGTAAATAAAACTGTGATGTTCGTGATGCTATATCAACTCTACATGTTTCAGATGACTTATAAAATTCCTGATTTTTTTTTTGTGTCGGGGTGTGATAAAAATAAAGGGCTGGTTCACATAATCACACAAACCAAAGTACCATTTATCTAGTTACATATGTTAGAGGAGTTAATAGAATTTGTACTTTAATGCTGTGCAGAAATCATATTTGAAACTATATATTTAAGCAATTTAATGGTTAGGATCATTCAAAACATTCAATAATGCCCAACGGCAGAAAATCAGATCAGAAGATTAAATCCATCTGTTTGTTAAATACAGGCTGAAGGGCAGGGCCAGTTAGATTTGCAGCACACAAAGACTGTAAACAGTGGGAAGCCACTAGCAAGGCTTTGTCTAGTGCTAACAAAATAAACCTTGCTATTTCTGGGGTGGGAAAAGAAATGTAGTTGAATGTCATAAAAATAAAACCTCTGGAAAGCAGAGTTTCATTTTTACTCTCCAGTTTTTGTACACAGTATGCCAGCCGAGCAGGTTACCTCATATTTATCAGGTTTAAGAGGGGTACCACTTTCAACATAATATGAAAAAAGAGCAAATTTTCTAATATTTTAAAACTATATCCTTTGAAAAGTTTTTAATCCTACAAGTTTTTACTGAAAAAAAAAAGGCAAAGGGCTCCAGAAAAAAAAAAAAAGAAAGTTAATTGTACAGTTTATCCCAGTCCTACGTAATTGGAGCTCAGCCCAAGGGGCACATGTCCAACATATTTAACTTGTCACTGAATCAGCATGAATGACTCTCTTCTCAGAAAAACTTTCTGGGAGTGGTTTCTCAATGGGTATCAAGCAGTCAGAAAAGCAGCGCTTCCCTTGAGAGTGGGAGGTAATTAACAAAAGCTTACTGAGAAAGGGAAGACGTCACATTCAGACTGTGTGCCAGTTCTCTGAAGCAATGAGAACATGTATGTGCCAGCGTTCATAAAAAACTACTTCCACGGATGTATTAGATCACACACGCAAAATCAAACTAAGTAAAAAAAAAAAGAAAACACAACAAAACAGGACACACACACACACACAAAAAACATCTGTGTTTTATTTCTCTGAGTGTCAAGAAGTTGTAAGTTTTACTTAAAATATTTTGGAGCCAAACAACAGTTGCTAGGAATGTTAAATCAGCTGCCCTTTACTGGTAACTGTGGGAGCACAAAAAGATAACATCAGAGCTGATGGGCAGATGAGACCTCACACAGTTGTGTTGATGCAGCTACGCCACTGTGCGCAAAAAGTATTGAGTTGTAATAATAAATATAAAACAAACTTTTCTTTCTTTTGAGAGAACCCACTTTGTGCAATACTTCCTCTTCTGTTTGTGTGTGCTTTGTTAAAGAAAAGGTGCATTTGATTAGCTTCTCAGTTTGAAAAAAGAAAAATGGCATAAACTGGCACGTACCCTCTACAAATAATGACATGGAAAATAATCTTGAAGATGAAAGATTTCCTTAGTGTGGACTGCAGACACATCATAGGCTCACAAGAAGAAAAGAAAAGGAAATTTTTTTTTTTTTCTACAAAGCTTTCTTCTACACAGCTTTTTGCCCTATTTTTGTTGGCAAAGAAAAGGAGGGTAACAAGTCTAACCTCTCTTAATTTTATGTCCTTAGAGCCAAGGAGTGCATGTATTTTTTAAAAAAAAAGCTGTATATTTGAACCAACTGTCATTTTTTTCTGTAGACACTGTCATGAACAAACAATAAAAATCATGATTAATACACAGTACATTGAACTGAAAAAGTGAATATTGATGGCTTTTGCTTTAAAATGTTCCAAAATGTGGATACATGCCTATTTACCTTTGATTATTATGATTGATTATTTTATAATCAATAATTATTCTATAATCAATAATTGTGCTCATGCTCTATTTTTGTTCTTGGCTTCACTCTCCAAAATGAATGAACTTGTTTATCTGTGGAAGTTGCACATCTGTGCTCACTTCCAACCACCTGACAGTGCTGTGATGCTAAGAGAGCATTCAGGTGACGCTAGACCAGTCCTCTGTGATGAAATATGCTGACCTTGCTGAATGAAATTGCCTAGAACATTTCCTCTTCTCAGTGACAGAGCACACTAACTGCAGCAGCTACAGAAAACTATAAATCCAGATATGGATAAGAAAAGATAGATAAGAACAAAATACTTAAATATCTACCACAAATTGAGTAAAAAGCTCCAAAAAATGTGGACATGAAAATGTCTGAAAACTATCAACTGTGTATGGCCAGATAATATAGCCCACTAAAATCATGTTTACATGCAGCAGAGATGTGGTCAGCGTCTTCCAAGAACTTTGTTTACACAGAGTAAAGATGTGCTGGATTCTTCTGTTGGTCCCATTTTTCCTGTTTTGGCTTAAAACGATGCATCAATGTCTTCAGCCAGGAGTTTCCCTGCACGTCCACTCTGAACACACTCCGGGTCACCACAAGCATGTGGCAACATGGTGACCCCCATTAACCTGGTTCATGGCTCCTCAGGATGCTACAGGGCGAGGGAAAACTTGTTCTGGAAAATAAAATATGCCCCGATGCAGGAAACACAATAGCTTGTGCTGAATACTGACAATAAAAATGGCACGACCTTAAGCATTTGCTACCCAAACATAGATTACAGGCGAATATGGCTGGGTAGTGGAGTCACTAGGTCTGACGTGAGAACGTTTGGTCCTTGCAAAAATGAGATAAAAAAAGGATGGCGACAACAAGAAACAGCTAAAAAGCATCATTAATTTCAACAAAGGGCAAATAATAAATTTATACACAACAAGGGACCTAAGACATTTTTACTGTGAAACAGGAAACATGCTTCATGGAACAATGAGGTTGTTGTCAACAGTAATGTGTAACCTATTAAAGATTGTTTATTTGCCCTGTTACAGTGAGTTACATGACAGAATTTGACAAAATTAACGACAAAATTAATTCTTAATGACAAAATTAATTCTTATGTTTGGACATTAAGCACCTCGATGTTAGTTTAGCCTCGATGGACCTGGCTGTTCGCCAAGAAAGTAAGATGCACTCCTATTGAACAAGCTGTCAGTTTTACATTTCACTGTGTATGGATTAATGATGAGACAGTTAATTACGAAGCTGTAGGAGGATTGGCAGGTGTTGGATGGAAATTTAGATGAAGTACTTGCTTCTAAAATCTTTATGTTATGCTACACCAAGCTAATAGCCTCCAATCTCCTGATCCATTTCCATGTCTCCAGAGAGTCTTACTCTCATCAATAATGCAATTAATCTACAAATATTGGCACATATATCACAATGTGTGAATGAATACTTGACATTAACGCACCTTTCTGTCTGCCAAAACCTGACTGCTTACCAGAGGTGTTAGGTAGGCCATAACACTGCATCTTCAGTCTGAACTGTATGTAATGAATCAATCTTTCAGTGTCAAATCAGGTCAGTAGCTTTCAGCAGTGTTGCTCCCCAAACTGGAGCCTGTAGCGGTTGTTAGCTCGGCCAATTCGTTATCTTCTTGTTGAAAGTTTATTGTGGTTAACCTATTGCTAGCTGGAGGCTGAAGACGGCCAGAATTAGAAACACACATCTACATTTTAGCTTAGAAAAAGAGAAGAGAAGAGAAATGAACCCAGTAAGTAGTAGTAAGTGATTCTTACTTTCCTCCTCCACTGCAAGCATTTACAATTGTGGTAAAATGAAAATAAGCCCATTTTCAATTCTAAGGTCACAACATGTTAAAAAAAATCATCTGGTCTTTATCAGGTTCTAACCTCAGATGAAGAACAACACTCGACACCATGTCATTAACATGTTACACCATGCCATTAATAAAAATTAAGCCAAACTGCAGAAGCATTATGTAGAAAAACTAAGTACACCCCATGATTTAATAGCTAAAGAACGACCTTTAACAGAAATAACTTGGAGTAACTTGAAGCAATTGTTTTCTGTTTGTTATTAGTCTCTCACATTGTTTTGGAGGAATTTACAGTGTTGTCTTACCACAGCATTTCATTCAGATCAGGACTTGGGGCCATTGCAACAAATTTATAATTTTCTTTGTCAGCCATTCTGTTTGCTGGTGTGCTTGGGATCATTGTCCTGTTATATGATTCAGTTTGGGTCAAGCTTTAACTCTCAGACAGATGGCCTCAGATCTGACTCTGGAATACTTTGTTATACGGAGGAATTCATGGCTATGGATTACCCAGGTCTTGCGGCTAAAAAACAAGCCCAAATCATCACCCCTCCACCACTACTGTTCTTGACAGTTGGTATGAGGTTTATTCTGATATGCTGTGTTTGCTTTTTGCCAAACATGGCACTTTGCATTATGGCCAAACATCTCCATTTTGGTTTCATCTGTCCAAAGGACATTGTTCCCAAAGTGGTTTAGTCAGATGCAACTTTGCAAGCCTAAGCCGTGCTGCCATGTTCTTTTTAGACAGAAGTTTTCCCATGGCAACCCTTCTAAATAAGCCATATTTATTCAGTTTTTTCCATTTGTACTGTCATGAACTTTTACATTTAACATGCTGAGACCTGTAGAGTCTGAGATGTAGCTCTTTGGTTTGTTGATTAGCAGCACCTGGTTGCTACTTAACCTCTTAATTCCTATGGAAGGCCTAAAGGTGTGCTTAGTTTTTCACAGACCGTTTCTGGGGGGTTTTCAACAGTATAATATGTCATGTATTTAAATCATTTTAAGACCTACTAATGACCTACAGACGATATTTAAATTGTATTCTGTGACATAAAACTTTATAATTGACAGTATAAATGTATACTTTTTGTTACCATTACTGTATTTTGAGGTGGGTGTGCTGCCCACTTTGTCAATTAACAATCACTGACAAGGGAGCTGAGTGAAGAGTAGCCGGGAAGGAAGGGCAGTTGTGGGTTAGGAGAGGAAGTGGACATGGTTGGCAGCAGCAGAGAACTAACTGTATTTTCCATTGCTGCACACCTTTTATTAGGTGACTGTGAACTGTCGGGACAGAGGATGTGGTGGAGGACAGAGGATGCACAAAGACACAATAAGGCTTCGAATGAAAGCATTCACTTAATGTTTCCCTGCTGACCTGTAACACACACACACAAAGGTTTTATTTTTATTCACTGGCATGTCTCCTCTGCTGATCCTCGGCCCAGAGCTGATATCAGATTTGGGTTATATAGCAGCTAATAGACTCTTGGCCCTCAAGACTCTTGGCTCTCTGCATTTTATCTATTCATGAGTCAGCCTTTCACTTTCCCAGCAATGCTCCTCGTTTATCTGCAAGTGTCTTCAGTATACATACATAAATCTGCTGTTCTTCAGTCTTGTATACTTTTGGCAAGAGATACGGAGTTGCCTCAAACTCTACAATAAAGGGTCACATAATGGCCACTGCCACTCAGTCTTAGCACAGAAAAAACATTATGCTTACTGAGTTAATGTAAAGTACTCTTTATACAATGATGGGACACATGATACATTTGCAATCAGAGCCTGAAGTTCTGGCCAAGTCTCTCCTGAAAGTGTAGAAACCAGAACATACTGGCAGAGAATGTACTTCATGAGAAAGTGACAGAGAGTACTTATTATCAACTAAAATAAGTCACTGCTGACCTTTGATATGGTGTTCTGTAAAAGGGATTTGGTGTAGCACTTCATATATTATTGTAATGCACTGGGTTGTTTTACTAGATTGGTCATTGCCTCCCACACTTGATAGCTTTGTGCAGCTGGAAGTAATTCTGCAACCCCGATTAAAATTGGTCTCAGAAGACGGCAGCATGTTTGATTTGGTCCACCAAAGAGATTAGCTAATCTCATGCATGCTTTTACTTTCACTGATCAGTTTTTCTCATCAGATCGTTCTAACGTCAGATTATAAAAGGGACTCAGAACAAATCTGTAGATCGCTACACGTGCTAGCAGCATGCTACCAGTGTAATGAATTATATACTTTCTCTGCTTTTCACTGCACTGGGGACAGCAACAAAGTCAGTTAGGCCTTTCTGTTATCGGCTGAAGTAGAGCCACTACATACACTGTGGCTCTGTTTGCTCCTGGCCAGGCTTCTAATCATGTTAAGTGAGGACAGGGGCCAAATCAGTGGGGATAAAGGGTAAGTGTGGCAGAAGGGCAGGACCAGAACACAAAGCTGCTAACAAAGCTTTTGGGTAATTTATGATTCCCAGGGTAGACTGGGGCCTGTTCCTAGCTTTGTCGGCTATGAGCAGTCTTAACTGCATGGTACATGGGCCTACCCTGGAATAAATCAACCACTCTAAATGCTGACATACCGAGGGCTGCCCCAAGCAGCATATCGTCCCCGCACAACACTCCATACTCCTGTTGTAAATCAGTTGGGCATCACATATGGGGACAGGCAGGCACAAGGAGTATGGACAAAAGACTCCCTTGAGGCAAAACTCCATGAGGACTAAATGCTTCAGTCCCTTTTTAATGCTTCTTTTAGTTGAGCATTCTTACAACCACAGACCATCTTATAATGGGGCAATATCAGAAAAATTAAAATAAGAGCTTCAGTTGAAACAAAACAATAATCGGATGTGATATCCTGAATGGAGGATGATCAGTTTATATCTTTTCTCTCACTGTTTTAAAGTAAAAAAAAAAAAAAAAAAAAAGACAGTGATTTATTCATCAGCACCAAACTCTAAATTGTATTTGCCAAATGAATGACATATAATAAATTGCTTTTGCTTGCCCAAAGGAATTTATGTTCTTCTTAAGTTGCAGGCACATCGAGATCTTTGGGCTTATGAAACACTTGCCAAGGTCATGCCTCCTTTTGCACAACCAAACAAAGCAAAACTCCATTTTTATTTGAACTCAGTAATCATAACGCAAGACAGATGCTTTTGTAGTCATTTTCTCAATATATAGCTGCACTGAAGTAGCAAAATCCTTTGAGATAAGAAATAAATTACTATCTCAAATAAAATGTGTTTTCATCCAAGTCCGCTCAACACATAAACACTTGAAGTTTTACAGTAGATAATGGAAGTCCAGAATTATGAAGAAATACTGAGTTGTTTCCTGTTCCCAGTACATTAGAGTTTGCAGTGGCAGGAAGAGAGTTTTGAACTTGAAGCTTGATCTGACCTTTGTCACAAAGATTAGTCTCACTCATTACTTTTATTGGCCTTGCCCTTTTTTGCCCTTTGATTCGACATTGGGAAATCACACTGTTTTCATTCTTTACCCGGAATAAGACCTGACAAACCACGTTTTAAAAAGAAAGTTCACCTCCCCATATTATTTCTTCTCCCCTTATGATCCTTCGCATATCTTGGTTGAGCACATCATCAACTTTGACTCATGTTGCTGTGCTCTATCACTTGAGTTTACTGCCAATCTGCCATCATGCTCATGAAGCTGATTTCCCACTGGGTGAGGTCTCTGTGCAGAGGTCCTCCAGTCAGAGTTCTGTGTGTTCAGCACACATTTCCAATGACAGTACACATGTTTCTTATTAGACTGAGAGAACAAGCAGACAACAAACAATAGAGCTGTTCAAATGTTCTTTATAGATGTATCCCATGTGGGCACAATAGCATCAAACCTATCTCTCACCGCAGGGTAGCGGCACAGAGAAATGTGAGGAATTTGACAGTTAGTGTTGAGAGCCACAGAAAATCACAGCTCAAAGGCAAACAAGTCCAAGAAAAATGAGTAGTATCTGACAGCTGAGAAGCATTTTTGCTGTGCCTGTCAATAAGAGGATATTAAAATCAAAAATAAGCTGGTGGAAGTGAACTGCATTGAAAGTGGTTGGGTTTAACAAAGTCCACTTTAGCGTTATAAGCTTGTAAATAAATACACTGGAGAGTTGAATGACAGAAAGATTCCTGGAGAGAAGAAAGGATGACAAAAATATCTGCATATTTAGACATGCAGTATTAGAGTATTTGAGTTTGGTTTGAATTCAAATATCATTTTAACTACTGTTGGTAGCTTAGTGATCATGAGAGAGTCATAACTCAGTTGAAACCTTTGGGAGGTTTCCTGCTGTAGAAAATTTACATTAAACTGGATGCATATTTATCAGCCTTCCTAGGTGCTCTCAGACTGCTGTTTTTACCAAATGCAACTGTCCATAGTGCATCTATCATCACTTTGACAACTGCAAATGTATGTTTTAGCAACTTTGTGAACTGAACACTGGAAATCAGACCTCAGGAAAAGCCAAATAGGTCTGAGTTTGGGATTGTATAGTAATTACTCAAGATATTTTTACATCTGTTCTACTGTATTCCCTCGGTTTGTGATTCAGATCATGGTCTTGTGAGGCACTGCTGCCACTGTATATCATCATAGCAGTCCTGAGTTCTTTGTTGTGGTCTGCAGCTATCACTGGTTGGAGTCCTCCAAGCCACAGCAAAGAGAAGAGTGTAGTTATCAATGGAGAGCGATGGCGCTCTCACACAGTGAAACACAAAGACACACGTAAAAACACGCAAGTCTGCATTCGATACGTTGTGCCCACATTGCGGTTCTGGTGGTTTCCTGTGATGTGTCATTGAACCACACAGGCCTTATCCTGATTCTTTCTGGTGTGGTTTGTTCCAGCTGTGTTTGAGAACTACTAAATACACACTTCTGTGTGAACTCACAGTAATGTGTTGACATAAGCTGACCTGGAAGAGGTAGGCATACAGTACAGTGTGAAAATGCCCTCAGCCCTGGCCGGAACCAGCTTGCATGCAGGTGATTTCCTGTGCACTCTGGGAATCAGTTTAAAACCTTTTATGTGGCGATTAAAACCCTTTTCCCGGGCCCAACATTTCTGAATAGTTCACCTCCGAAACCAATTTTTTGAAGATATTTACAAGAGCACAGTAGTGTACAGCTGTCATGTGGTTATGTGTAAATGCACACCTGCTGCTGAGCGGAATCACATCCAGATGAATTAGACATTTACAGCAGCATGGCAGTGGTCTGATGCACCCGGATGAGAGCCCAGCCCACCCCTGTAATTATTGTCAGGCACACAAACAGACATGTATTAGCTGGGACAGTAGAGCACATGGGAGATATTAGCACTGCCAACACTGACACACATGTGTAAAGTACATTGTGGCTGGAATATACATTAGTATAGACATGATGATGCTTTAGTCGTGTTGATTTATTAACCAATTTGAGGCTTAAGAGAACATCATAGGCCTTATGTCTGCCCAGCTGTGCAATGAAGCAGGCACTCAACTGAAAAAAATAAAACAAGGGGCCAATTTAACTGCAATGCTGCACACACCAGCAGCTGAAAATAGAGGATTTAATTGTGTGTGTATGTGTGTGTGTGTGTGTGTGCTTTAACACTTATCTTTAGCCATTTTCACACATTAACTTAGGGCAATGTCAGAAAAGGGTTCTGATTTGGAGAAGTTGCTACCTGGGTAGGGTGTGCAGGAAGCAGGACGCATGAGGACTTGCTAGCTGAGCACACTGCAGTGCTCGCACAACGATGCAAATTGTGACAGCCAAACATCACACAAACTTTGCTCCAGGGAGCCAGCAGGTTAAAGACCACTTAATATCCAATCCAACCTCGTAAGATATTTGCGTTCTCAAATGCCTCACTGTGGGGGTGATGACAGGCGAGTTCAAGGCTGCAGTGCATTTATATCACTGGCTTCAGGATAAGTAAGCACATTTGGACCAGCCCTCACTTTCCTACACTATTTCAAAGAGCTAAGGCTTGAGACTTGCTTGAGGGGTTAAGGTTAATGTTGGGTTTAAAAGTGTTATGGTTACTCACTTAGCTGAGATAATTAAGGTTAGATTAAGTGAAAGCATTACATCAGTGAATGTCTTTTTAAATTTTAGTTCAGAGTGGTTTTGTTAGTTTCAGTTCAGCTTTTATTCAGCTTTCATTTGTTTCAGATATTGGTATTAATCTCGTTTGAAATCAAAATTATAGGGGGATTTTCCAAGAATTTCTCAATACAAATAAAACACTTAATGAAAGTAGTTGACTCACACTCAAGTAGATGTTCCAGGCTTTAAAAAAATGCATCAGTGCCTCCTCATGCTTGTGTTAACAAATTTGACCAAATTGACAGAGAATGAAAATGAGGACATGTCCTTTATTTTTTGATTCTATTTTATTTAAGTGTGTTTTGTAAGAACCATATTGATTAAGTTAGTTTTCATGTTTTCTGTTTTTAGTTTTCATTTTAGTTAATTCAAGTTTAATTTCAGCCAACTAAAAGATGTTTTCACACACAGTTCAAATTTTTTGTTATTTGCATTTATCTATAATAACTAATATTTTTATGTGCTCTGGGTATTTCTTTATTTTAGGAACCACAGTCATATTATGAAGACATGTCTTCCTTATAGGGACAAAATAAATGAGTCCTCAGAAGATAAATGATCAAACTGTAAGGTGTACATACTTTAAGTTTTCAGCAGGTTTAAATTTCGGTTAAGGTTAGTCAAATATTAGTTATGGTTATAATGAATCTCCAGGAAATGAATGTAAAGTCATGCCTTTGTGTTATATATGTGCACTGTGACAAATGGAAGTTTGACACAGAGTAACTCTATCCCTGTGGCCTACATGTGTATGTTTATATACCAATTTATTAGGTTTCAACTGAGACAAGGAAATTGGAGTGTATATAATGTTAATAATAATATAAGACAACATTTATTATCAGGCTGCAGCTAATTGTTTTCGCTTTCATGTACCCAATTATGTTCATGATCAATCCATAAATGGTTTGGTGCATAAAATGTCAAAATAGGGTGAAAAAATACACATGTGAACAGATATTCAAGGAGATGAAAAAGGCAAATGTTTTGAATTAAATTTTATCAAATGTAATTGTCCAATTAAATAATTTACAAATACATTTAGTTTTATATATATATATATATATATATATATATATATATATATATATATATATATATATATATATATATATATATATATATATATATATATATATATATATATATATATATATATATATATATAAAATATATATATATATATATATATTGTACATCACATTTGCATTAAATCATCCATGGAACGCATTCATTTGTTCTCCTTGTGTTCCTTGAGAAGAAACCAGGGTCAGTAACAATAACAGATCTCCTGCAGTATATTCACTTGAAGAATGAAGTGTGAGTGAATCAAAATGCCCCTGAGCCAATTGTTCATATTTAGAGCCAGAAAAACATATCTCCACCAGCATGACCACTGTGAAAAGAATGAAATTGTACATTAGGTTCTGACACATGAAATCGTCATATTTCAGGGGGTCTTTTTCTTACTGGGAAATACACACCATAAAAACAAACAAAAGCATTTCAGAAAAAAAAATTTTTTAAAGCCTTGAAAATAAAAATACAAGACTAAAAACGGGATTCAGTTCATCACTGCAGCTCACAATATCAAAATAAATCAAGATCAAGAGATATATTTGCCACCATTTGGAAATTTGTTTTGGACTTGGATCCTTCCAGCTGGCAAACTATGTATTGGGGTGGGGGTAGGGGGGATCTTCTTCACACCTCTGAGAACTGCTGAATTCATGAGGAGCATACTGCATAAACTTAGAGAAGATTTCATATGCAAGGAACTCCCATAATTGTCTGTCCCACTGTGTCACCAAATTCTTTGCAAAGTGATTTCATCCTCAAGACATTCGTCTCGTCTCAGGCAGACGATGAAGGCCAGACAAAGTGAAAACACCGTTATCAAAGCGAGGAGGACGGTGTGCCGGAGACAACAGTTGAAACACAACTTCATACTGGAGCATGTATCACCATTTACAGTGTTTTGAGTGAAAATCTATAAAAAGCTAGGACCACCAAGCTTTTCACCTATAAATTAAACCCTATAACACTCTGACTTTAAATCTTGCTCTCCATGTTATTCCACTGTCAGGATGCAAAGTAGCACAGAGCAGCAGTGTTAATAGCACTCCCAGCACCCTCAAAGATTTGTACCATATCCTCCTACGCCCTATAAATCTACAAATCTACCCTGTGCATACAGCGAAGTGGGATTTATCACATATGCATCCAGTTAAGATGGACAGCTTTGCTACCTACTAAATACTGTGAGCTTGGTGCGGTCTATAGGTTAACTTTAACCAGCTGAACCTTCCCTATATTGTGATGTGCAAAAAGCACAGCTGTATACATAATATTATCTCCTCTTTCTCTAGATAAAGGTTGGTAAGTACTGGAGAAATATGTGAGAGATGGAGGGGGAAGATAGAAGGTTTACATTCCTCTCTGCAGCTCAGTTTTACAGGCACCACACTGCGTGAATGCATCAGTTTATTTGCCACCTATTATGATTTATAAGCAGCTCAATAGTTTAGTTAACCTTTTCTGACTTCTGTATGCGGGCCCCTTATATACACTACCCTGATTTAAAAAAAAATTAAAACAGGGAAAACATTGTGTCTTTGCCCTACCTGATCACAGCTTTGCACCCTGCAGGTCTTCCACTAATTAAACTACAAGATTTTACAGTGACATACTTTCCTTTTGGTTCAAATCCCCTTCAGTATCTCTGGAGAGGTTCCACTGAAGGTGACCCACATTTATTGGTTAGAAAAATAAAATAGACAAATGTCTCCATCTTTCTACATTCACGAGCCAAGGGTGACAGCGATATTCATCCTTATATAGATATGTTTGCTTACACAGATAACACTGTTTGGAAAGATTACTGACTTTTGCTCATGCACCACAGTGCAAGTTGAAGAGGAAATTTTAATTAAAGCCTTGATTTATTTTAGCAAGATGGTGGAAATAAACTTCCTCTCAGATGTGAATACTTGGAACTGCTCATCTATGAAGTGCTTTTCATGGCTTTGAAAAACAATTGCAGAATTTTGACAAATTAAATGGAAAAATTAATATGTGTCTTAGTAACATGTTGGGGGCCTAACGTGCAACCAGGCCAGTTTCTGCGCTCTTTGAAACTGATTCTACTCCCAAGAAATCTACTCTCCAAAGGATATGCCCTAATTTGGTGTTTTAATGATAGCGGTAAAGAGTATTGTCTAACATGTTTGTCCAGGATCAACAATTACTGTTCAGTTAGGCCAAGATCTGCTGACCGAGATGGCCACAGTGCATGATTCACCTCATTTTACATAGTTTCATGGCATATTCATCACTCGGTGATCCCTTGTGGCTGCAAACGGGAACATTGTCATCCCCTCCCATTAGTTCAGATATATTTTATCATAAGATAAAAATCGTAACTTTGTGCTGATCTGCAGTGATCCTTCCCTCTAAGGAGGCTAAACAAACACATGCCAGCAAAGTGGCAAAACAGACCCACCAGATCGCCTCACGTTCCAGGTTTTTCCTTTAATTTGTCACCTGCCTGTCTGTGTATTAACAGTGACTGATGCTTTCCAGAGGAATACAAGGTGCGTCCATTTGGTCTCTTCTGGGTAGTTACAGTGTCTAAATGGTTCTCCACAAATGCAAAGGCTCGCTTTTCTAAATATGTTGCAGACCAGTGCATTTCAGCAGTTCAGAGTTCCTCCAACGTTAAGTCAAAATAAGTGGTTTTGTGGCGCCATCTAGAGGGTGAGAGTCCCTGCTGACGTGAACCAGCAGAGGACGCTGTCCAGCAAATTAATCACTGAACTGAGAGTGCGCAGTGCCTTCACTCACTGGCACCGGAAACCAGGAAGAAGCTGGGGAGCAGTATGACATAAACCGAGCCAGTGATGTTGTATAACTCCACGCTTTGTAAGTATTACTGTGCCATTGTCGCTTTGAAGCTGAGTTTAATGGACCAAATTTAACTCAGACAGCGGGGGAAACGGCGTCAGTGCCTGTAGTCGAAACGCACATGTTGGTAGCTTAAAGTCCCTGTGTTTGCTGAAGCTGAACAGCTGATGATGTTCCGTTCACTGTTAGCTTAGCAGGTTAGCCTAGCCACGTAAACAATGGGCTGTGAGAGAATTTAACGTTTCTTTAAATTTTATGGCTGTCTTGTCACTCAGCTGCTAACTGCTAATGTAGTAAATTCTTTAGTTTAAACGGGTATTTAAGAACTAATTTCCTCCCATTAAAAGCCTCCACATTCACATGATCATCAGTTTAGAAGCACTTTCCTCTAATCATTGTTAACCTATGGAAACAAGCTAGTTTTTCATTCGGATCGTTACATAATAACGTTCAAAGTTACCGTAATAAGCCGCCACATAATAACTATGTATATTTTTATTTGTTTATTTATTTTGATTTATTTAAGACAGTTCTTTAACAGCTTGGGGAGACAATAGTGTATATGACTTGACATCTGTTTGACACTTTTGGCAGCTGCCTCACTATGCCTGTAGACGGTACAGAGGACCAGGTGCCCTCCTCTTCTCTAGCCCGGCAAGTGCGGCCCTCACCCCGGGAGGGACAGAGGAGGATGGCGCTTCAGGCGGCTCAGCAGTCTGCACTTTCCCTGGAAACAGTCTGGCCCCTGAGGCTGCTGCAGCCTATCCAGCCAACACTGGACCTGGGGAGGGCAACAGCGGTGAGCTGTGCAGCATGTTGAGAGAGGAGGTGGAGAATGTAAATGTATCATGATAAAGCCACTTTATGTGTTATCTGTGGTGCATTTAGCTGGTAAAAGATCCGGAGCCTTGCTGCAGATTGATAGACAGCGCATCCAAGCAGCGTCTGCCAGTTCGGGAGCTGATGAGCTCCAGGGACTTGGTGTGGCTGTGTATGACCAGGACGTCCTTGAACAAGGTGTTCTGCAGCAAGTGGATGAAGCGATCCAGGAGGCCAGTCTGGCTGCTGCTAAAGCTGAAGCAGAGAAGGAGTACCAGTCTGTGCTGGATGATGTCAGGTACAGGGAAAAGGAAAAAGAAAAAAACAACTGTAAATCGTTTTCTGTGTTGTGTTGAAGTTTTCATGTGACCGTCTTGTGATACTGGAAACTAAAACTTTAAAAAATATATTATACTTACAGCAACAAACCTCAAAGGGACTAATAAGCCTTCTGCTTTTAATCATCTGTGTTTCAGGTCTGTTACAATATCTTTAAAACATATCAACAAGATTATTGAGCAGCTGTCTCCTTATGCATCCTCCAGTAAAGACATCAGTAGGAAGATTGAATCTGTCAAAAGACAGAAAGAAAATAAGGTAAAATACTAGATGTGCCTTTCAAATTATAATGTTTGATTAATATGATAATGGTATAATAACATAATAATAATAGTGATTGTGATGATGATGGTAAAAACTTGTAATACAGGAGAAACAGCTGAAGAAAGTCAGAGCCAAACAGAAGCGACTTCAAGCCATTCTGGAGGAGAGGACACTCAGAGGGTGGAAGTTGAGTTTTTGGCAGAAGATGATGGAGAGAAAGGTAATGTGTTATTTATTTATTTATTTTTAAATGTTCGATCCCTTTTCAGTGTAGTGGCTGAAATCATTAACCACTGATCAGTGGGTGGAAGTGACTCTGACTGAGGTTTTATGGTGACCAAGGTGGCTAATTTGTAACATTCACTGAATTAAGTCCATATTAGGTAGGTGGGAAAAAAATCGCCCTGCATTGATGGCTATTTGGAACATCAGGATATCCATTCATGTTACACCTTCAGTGGATTTCATTTCTTACACACCTTTAATCTAACTGTGACAGACAACTTTCCTGTTACGTTGTTTGTTTCACAACACTGTTCGCTGTTTTGCCAATGCCTGTCAAGTCTGTTTTGCTCTGACCTTAGTGTGTCAGAAATGAAAAACAGTTATTTAGTGTAAAAATATCATGTATGCAATACAAATTCCAATTTTAAACAGCTATTAAGAAATATTTCCATGTACTCTGGAAAAAAAAAGAACCCATAACAGTTTTCTTCAGCTGTAATATAGATTATGCTCTCAGTATACTACATGAGTAATCATGATAAGCGCTGTAAGCAGCTCTAAATATGACATCTTCTTGCACCCTAGGAAGTTGGAATAGACATTTCTTCCTTTTTTCCCTAATATTTTAAAGACTAAATGACTTGACCAGCAATTAATCTATGAAAATAATAGTTAGTTGCAGTTCTTTCATGCTAAATAAATATGAAATTCCAGTGACTTTATTATGTTTGTGTGCTTTGTGAGAGCTGAAAATGAAAGGGGTAGAAATCACCTTGACCTTACAGTTATAGCTGTTAGGGCAGCATATTTGAAATTTGCTACCTTTAAAGTCATAGTAGTTTGAATATTTCCTTATTTGTAAAACACAAACTGATCTTCCTTCCTGCAGGCGTGCGTGTTGTTCCTGGCAGTTGAGAAAACTCTGTTCTGTACTTAACAAAAATTGTTCAGCATTTTCTCTAACTCTACATTTGTTTGTGTTACATTAGAAGCTGGGCCATCCACGCTGGGCAGCATGCTCATGCCCGCTCAGGAGACAGAATGGGAAGAGCTTATCCGGAAAGGTCACATGACTCCTTTTGGAACCCGAATCCAGCAGAAGGAGGTAAAGAAGGAGCCTCGAAAACTGATGCTTGCTGAGAACTCTGCATTTGACCAGTACCTGGCAGACCAAGCCAAGTTGGCTACTGAGAGGAAGAGAGCCCCTCTCCTTAAGAGAGGAAAAGCTCTATGGTTGGCTCTAATGGAGAGACCAAGGAGAAGAACAAAAGAACTGTTTCCTCTTCCAAGGATAAAAAACTGAATAAACGCATGCGAAAGCTTCAATAACCGCTTTAAAGGCCCATCCTAAGGCTCGGCCAAAGGCTGAGCCACAGATCCAAAAGCCAAGGAGGAAACATCACACTGAAGGAGAGGCAGAGGCAGAGAGGAGTCAGCCTTCCCAGTGATGAAGGAATAGATCCTGACCAAGAGGAGAGAGAAGCCATGGTGGAGGGCTTTGGGGATGATGATGATGAAGAGTATGAGTTGAAACCATACAAGAGAAAAACTGAAGGAAAAGGGAGGAAGAAAGTAAAGAAAAGCGACAGTGAGGAAGAATACTGCCCTGACAGTTCAGATGAAGACGATTCTGACAAGGGGAAACAAAAAAAATGCAAAGACGATGGTGATGTGGAGTACTATAGGCAGCGAATAAGGTATGATCATACACTAGTAATGTTGCTCTAAACTCACATTTGGATCTATGGTTGGGTGCAAAGGTGTGTAAAGTTTTTATCAGCTACTCTTCTAAAGCAAAAATTCACGCCTGCAAATGACGTGCTCAAAAACCACCAGATTGTTCCTTTAACTTTGCATCACATTTGTAATGGCAGTGCAGTGTGCTATTGTTATTCCTTTTACTTAAGGAGAAAGCAGTTGTCTTTTTCTGCTGCCTCCATAATGCAGAAGAGAGTTAATCCCAGATGAGATTGGCAGCTGTTTCTTGACTAAGCAAATTCACTCCCTGCTCCTCTTCTCTCTGCTCTCACACTGGCCTAATTATCCTCCTGCACATGGTTTTATACACTCACTCACTCTAATGCTCAAATTAATGGAAGAGCAGCCCTAATGAGATTTCATATTTATAGCTGCCAAATAAATTGTGTTGGCATGTGTCCTTTTTCTACACTATAGTGACTGAATGTCAATACGACAGCATAGACCCAGCATGGATGGGAGACTAGCTTATATGTGGAATGATATTATTAGAGTGGGCGGTATTTGTAGTTGGGTGGGAGATGGAGTGGGGGCAGAAAAGTGTAATTAACTGAACCAATGCTTAGTCTTGACTTAATTAGAGAGTGTGGTCTCCCAGGCCTAGCTTAAGGACCAGTTTTGTGGCAGGGTGACAGGACCAGGCCCAAATGAAGATGGATTCTTATCCTCTGTACCTCACACCTTTCTGGGGAACTCGCACTACTAATTGTCTGTATCAATCTTCATTTGCTGCGTGACGACTGTGCCTCTAACTGCCCTCTCTCTTGCACTATTAAAACTGTTTTCCTTTTACATTTCCCTTTTTGCTGTAGATGTTCCACTGCTCAAGGGAAATACCCTTAACACAAAACATTTGCTAGCCATACACCTGTGTAGACAAGTCCTCAAATAAAACAGGGAGTGCATAAAAAGAGGTGCAAATAGAACACCTATCCAGTCTCTGCTTATTCTGTTCAGGGTTGCGCTGTATTCACCTGAAATGTCTGATTCAGTTTGGATTACTAAATTGTTTTCATTTTGCAACTGTAACACTGAAAGTTTAAACAGGCTGAATTTGTCACTGTTATTCAGGTAGTAAATTACTCGCTTTAAAGGATGAAGCAGGTCCTTGTTCTCAGTACTGATCTTAACCATTGTGATAGATCTTCTGACTAAAATAAATAAAATGAATTTCACCACACAGGCATTCCAACACTTCATCAGTGTATATTAATTTTCTCACTAGGAGATGGAAGCGTCACCGTCTTCGAGAAAGGGAGGAGAAGAGAGAAAGGGGCGAGGAGCTAACAGATGACAGTGATGCTGAATTTGACGAAGGCTTCAAAGTTCCTGGTTTCCTCTGGAAAAAACTTTACAAGTAAGTCCCATCTGAAATGTTGATTTTTGAGAATTATCTCAAATATTCACACATGTAGACAGAGCTATTTTTTTAAAACTATTTTTAGCAGTTGAGAAAGTGAGAACGAGGACTAATAAACAGGCATCAGTTTGAGTTTTACTTGATTGTTAAATATATACGTTAAATATAAGTTTGCTAAGCCAGACTCTCACTATGATTTCAAGTGCAGGCATTAACCTTCACATCATTCATCATCCCTTCAGCTCATGGGATTAAGTAATTTAATGACACTTGAGCAATGTGGATGGTCAGTGACAAGGATAACTGTGGACAAGTGTAGCCACCATGTGATTGCTAGGCAACCCCATGTGTGTTTATTTGGATTGTCCATGGTTGCTGTCACACCCATGTGTTTGAAATCTTTGCATGCATGTCAATGACCTTCTCAGGTACCAGCAGACGGGTGTGCGGTGGATGTGGGAACTCCACTGTCAGCAGGCGGGCGGCATCCTGGGGGATGAGATGGGATTGGGTAAAACCATCCAGGTCATCAGCTTTCTGGCTGGGCTGAGCTACAGCAAACTGAGAACTAGAGGGTCCAACTACAGGTGTGCGCGTGCACACACACACACACACACACACACACAAACAAACTGTGTCCAGAGACTGTGTGTCTGTATGGTATGAATATTTGATTAGGGGGATTTCTGCTTGAGAGTGTTCATCTGAATTATTAAACATGTTTCAATTATCAGACTCTTCACTTTTCTTTTTTTTTTACTGTGGACATCAGAGAAATCACTAACACTGTGTGTGTGTGTGTGTGTGTGTGTGTGTGTGTGTGTGTGTGTGTGTGTGTTTGTGTGTGTGTGTGTGTGAGGGGGGGGGGTGCTTGAAAGTGAGATTGTGTTAGAGTGAGTGTCTGCATGAGCCCTAAAAATGAATTTCAGGCTCGTGGGGTTGGGGGTGTGTGACAATGTATCAACCACTGAAAACATGAAGGAGCGCTGCTGATAATCGGGTTTTACTTCCTCGAACAACACTCATGCATTTATTGGGTGGAGCTTCCCTGATGGTCAATACTCTGTCTACTATAGACGCCCACAAATTGATTGCTTGCAAACTCAATTATGGCCCAGTGTCAATAGCTTCCCACCAGGCAGAGGTTCATACCAGCCCATTAGTGCATCTTTTGTGTGTGTCTGAGTGTGTGTTTGACAAAGTTCGTGTAATTTTTCACAGAGGAGCTGAGGATATGCCCGAGCACTTTCTTTGATTTATTTGTTACAAGTACAAGACTTTATAGTTGGATCATTCTGCTGTGCACTGTTGTTTCCCTCATCCTTGAATGCATCACATATTGTCATTGCAATCTGGGCACATGTACAATATTTTACTTATGATGGGAAAAGCTTTTATTTTCTATTGTTCTGTGTAAAAACGATAGCTGTAATTTGCTAATGAAATCTGCTGAGGTTATTCAAAGTTTAATGAAGAGTTTCATTGTTTACCCATCTTTGAGCTTAAACAGGTCTCCCTTGTGTTGTTTTGTTGTAGGTATGCTGGTCTGGGTCCAACAGTCATTGTGTGCCCAGCTACAGTCATGCACCAGTGGGTGAAGGAGTTTCATACCTGGTGGCCTCCTTTCCGAGTGGCAGTCCTACATGAAACTGGGTCCTTTACCAGCAACAAGGTAAGTGTTTATGTGTGTGTTGTTATTCATAATTTAGCTAAAAGTTTTATACAGGGACTTTTTTCCTCTTGGGGGCACTAGAGGTCTATTTACAGTATTATCATCTGACCTTACATCCTCACTCTTCCCCTCTCTTTTTAAAGCCACACTGATAATGTCGCCCTACTTAGCACATTTTTTGAAGTATAGAATGCCAGACATGGTCAGGAATGGCGCTGATTTTTTAAAATTTTTTATAAGATTGTGGGGTTTTTTTTCTGTTTCAGGAAAAGCTCATTCCAGAAATAGCAGCATGTCATGGTATCCTTATCACTTCATATTCAGCTGTTAGGAATATGCAGGACACGCCTACAGCTCTACGACTGGCACTATGTTATATTGGACGAGGGCCATAAGAATCAGGAATCCAAATGCTGGAGTTACTGTTGCCTGCAAGCAGGTATAGTACACACACACACACACACACACATGCATGAATATATACAAAGTTTGTGCAGTAGTAATTATTTGTCTTTTCCTCTCCTCTAGTTTCGCACTCCTCACAGGTTCATCCTGTCAGGCTCACCTATGCAGAACAATTTGAAGGAGCTGTGGTCTCTGTTTGACTTTGTGTTCCCTGGCAAACTGGGGACATTACCCGTGTTTATGGAGCAGTTCTCCGTACCAATTACCATGGGAGGGTACAGTAATGCATCACCTGTACAGGTACATGAACACACACACACACACAAAATTGTGAACTTAGGATTTATTTCAGTTTTTTTCTTGGTCCTTTTCCTCTTTGAACTGTGGCTGATAATGTTATTCCAGAAAGTAGCCAGTTAATCCAGCAACTTTAGTATTTCTGTAAATGTAGCATAGGGGTGGAGCAATAAAGGGCTACACTAATTTGAAAATAAGATACATTCATGTATGCACAGTTTTGGATAGCTAGATGGAAGCCATTAAGGCCAGTGCAGGATAATGTAGGTCCATGCAAGGAAACTTCAGTGCCTCCCCAGTGTGTGAGAGAGGGAGAGGCTAAAGTAGAAAGCCAGGGAGCTAAATTGTAGCCCTTTGTCATTAGTGTCCAATCGTTAATAACTCACTGACTGAATAGATTTAATTATTTAAGATGGCTATTGATGCTTCTTCCGCTGTCGATAATAAAAACCTTTACTAATTATTAATGTTATTAAATGGTCAGAGAGGGCAAAGCTCTGCTGCCTTATCTTTTTCTTGAAATTCTTGGAGCAACAAAACAGGCCTTCAAATGATACATAAGATGCACGTTTGTACAGCTAGATGTATGTAAAAGGAAAAAAAAGCATATGTGTTTGAAGTGGGGCTTTATGAGCATGTGGATATGGGCCTCTTACTGAGGCATGTATTTGCAGCCCCATGTGAACCCATTCAGCAGCTTGTACCGAGATCACTGGATCATCCACTTTGACCTCCTCTGAGCTCAAGATCCCACCATGTTATTGTCCCCTCCAGCTTTGCCAAAGGTGTCTTTGATCCCCCTCCCGGGATCCCCAGTGAGTTAATGTTTAAAAGGCCAACTGGCTTTTAGCACTGACCCTACATACAGTTTAGTAGGCCATTTGCAGTGGGGCTTCTAGTGTGAACCAAGTGTGTCTCAAACTCCCCCTCGGTTTCCATTGCAGCTGGCCAGCAGTACTGATAAAAGAGGGCTATATCCCTCGAGACCGGCAGCACTCAGATCAATGTTGAATGGCTTGTACTGCTTAGAGGGACAGCAACATGAGGTGATCAGAGATAGCATATGAGTGGCTGAACAACAACAACCATGCCTCAGGAAACATGAGCACCGACAGGAGTGAGTGTGTATGTGTTCGTTTGACACGCTGGCCTGAAGGTTGCTTTTGTTTCAGAGCAGTTTGTTTATCCTTAAAGGTTTAACTGTTGTGAATTTTTAGGTCCAGACGGCATTTAAATGCGCATGTGTGCTGAGGGACACCATAAATCCTTACCTGCTCAGAAGAATGAAGGCAGACGTCAAGGCTAACCTCTCCTTACCTGACAAAAATGAACAGGTATTCATCATACTCTAAGACAGTTGACCCTGCTCTAAGTATTGAACAGCCTCTAACGCCTGCATCTCTTAACAGGGGAGATGTTTATCTGATTGGACGTGTTTCTTATGTGCCATGTCTAAGGAGTATTTGATGAATGTGCATGGCCCTTGTCAGGTGAAACCAGCTAATAAAGTCCCAGTAAAGTAAAAGAAGCAGGTATTCATTAAGGTGGCTGGTCTCTGGTCTATCCTTGCGGCTGACGCTGGTGGACTTCTCAGTCCATTTCTGCTCATTAAGTCAGTCCCTCAGGACAGCAGGGGCTTCAAAAAAACCCATTGCTTCCTTCTAATTTCTCTTCTCACACATTTCACTTCATCAAGGGGCTTTAAAGTGGATGTTCACTGCTCATTATAAACTCTTACACTGCCCTCTGTTATGCGTTTGTGTCTGTGTGTAGGTTCTGTTTTGTAGATTGACAGAAGAGCAGCGTCAAGTGTATCAAAGCTTCTTAGATTCCAAAGAGGTCTACCAAATACTAAATGGGGACATGCAGGTAAGTCTTCATAGTTTGTCCTTTTTGCTTTATTGTTTGGTTGACACACACTTTATGAGGATAAGAAAAGCTGAAGTAGGAGACTTCCTGGAACAACACATTCATTATTTAACCACGTAACGGATGAATTTCCATTTACCTCGCTCTCACACAGACATTGTGTGGATTTTTATGAACTCTCATACAATTAAAGATCACCACCTGTAAGTGGAATCTGTGGAATTGGAATAATTTTGCCATGTAAATTATGTTAAACCCCTAATCGCTTGATTTTAGTATTGTTTAAGAGGTTCGCTTTAAGAAAGATGTAAAGTTGTTTCTCACATTAGTGAGACCCTTGAGAGAGAGAGACTACCATTTATCACCACTGACCAAATGGACGTGGTTGGAGAGCCAGAAGTGACCATGATTGTGCATATACACACATGCGCTCTTACAGACGTATTCAGTGGTCACTCTCAGTCCATTAACCACCATTACTAATGCAGTGACCACTGGGCCTTCATGAGGAAAACCGGCTTTACTGTCTGTAAATAAATTATGTAACTCATTCCTGTAGACTAAAGTAAAAAAAAAATTTGTTTTTTTTAAAGGTGCAGCACTGTAAAATTCAGTAAATCTGTCCAAGTGCTATGTGAGTTCTGTCAACAATGTTGTGCTCATGAAGTAATCTCATTTTCCTTTTTGTGTCATTTAGGTGTTCTCAGGTTTGATAGCTCTCCGTAAGATCTGTAACCACCCAGACCTTTTCTCAGGTGGACCCCGGATACTGAGAGGAATCCCTGAGGACCAGCTAACAGAAGAGGAACATTTTGGCTACTGGAAACGATCGGGCAAGCTGATTGTTGTGGAGTCACTGCTACGTCTCTGGTTCAAACAGGGACACAGAGTTCTGCTCTTCACTCAGTCTAGACAGGTTAGGAACACGCGGCTCTGAATTTTGGATCACTTTGCTAAAATAACTGCCGGTATTAAAGAAAGATTAACAATGGTTTATGTTAATGCAGAGGATCCAGGCAAAAAATTTCTTCCCTCCTTTACATCTTAAATTGTGATGTCATATATTTGCATGCGCTGCCAGCTGCCTGTAAGCCTGTAAAATTTTGTGTGTCTATGAGTGTGAGAGACAGAGGGTGAAAGTGAGCAAGTGCGAGAGTGTGTATATGTGATGGAGGCCCCAGCTGTTGCAGTCAATACCAATGAGATTATACCTCAGAGGGAACCTGAGACCCTCCCTGTCGGTATCTCTGTCCATGTAATATTAATCTGCTCTAATCCTTTTAGCGATAATCCAAACCTCAGCCCTTCTTTCCCCGTCTTTACCTCCTCTTTCTGCTGTCTTTATCATCCCCCTCCATCCAGATGATGGACATCTTGGAGGTGTTTGTAAGGGAGAATAACTACTTGTACCTGAAAATGGACGGCACGACTACAATATCTTCCCGACAGCCACTCATCGCTCGCTACAATGAGGTAAGGATTAGTCATCTCTAATGTATGTGTTTCCAATGAAAATCCTGTCCTGAGGGACCAAATGCTTCAGTGGAATCCTTCTCACCCTGAGGTGGAGACACTAATTGAAGAAAATCTGTTGTTGAAATTGGATATACTCAATTTTTCTGTGTCAAAGTATCACTTGGCATTGAAGCAGTCCTTAAAACTAATAGTCTTTTAATGTTTTAGATCTAATGGTAAATCTGTTCAACATCCACTGCATTTAGATAAAGCTGCTTTATTCTCTTTAAATAGGGTTTAATTTGAGAGCAGGAGATTGTTATCTGACTTGCATTCATTTTAACAGTTTACCACTGAAATTTTTTATCGGATTATACCCCAAAGAGATTATCAAAGGGAGTATAAAATTTCACATTGGATTCATTAATCAACAGTATTTTCTCCTTTTCCCTCTCGCCTCTTTTTTTTTTCTTTTCTTTTTTTAAACAGGACAAATCCATTTTTATCTTCTTGTTGACCACTAAAGTCGGAGGTCTGGGAGTCAATCTGACTGGAGCCAATAGAGTCATCATTTATGATCCAGACTGGAACCCCAGTACTGACACACAGGTAAGACAGCCACACGTAAAATAATTAAAAACATCGGCTTGGTGTATTATTTCTCATGTGAGTCTTAATGTTCCTTAGAGGTGTTATTTGTCACATTAAATTGACTACTTTTTCCTGTTGGATGCCAGCTTTTCATGCGTTTCCAATTTTTTGCTCCCCAGTTTACCTGCTGCACTGTAACATTGCTTTTCCTCATTTCTTAATCATTTTGTACTGAATGTGTTACGCTCTTGGTAGGCTCGGGAACGAGCTTGGAGGATCGGTCAGAAGCAGCAAGTAACAATCTACAGACTGCTGACTGCTGGGACCATTGAAGAGAAAATCTACCACAGGTCAGACAGCAGCTTTCTTATCTAAGCACTTTATAAGCATAATATTCAATTGCAAAACTAAATAAATAAATTTTTAAATCCTCTGTTGGCTATTGTCCTTTCTCTCACCCAGTCTTTTGTTTTAGTTTTCTTTCTGTTGATTTCACACGTTCATGAGTATTGGTAATGACGTGACTAATTGCTTACATCACTGCTATATTACTACTTGCACTGTCCCGGTTCTAGGTAATTGAAAAGCATTCCTGCATTATTAAATGGCCAATTGAGGACTTCTAAACTGTTGCTCTGTTTGTTTTTTGTCTGTAAAGTGCTTTCAGAAAGCAAGTTGGAAAAACTGCAGGCATTCCATTTTGATACCTACAGTGGTGAGGTTAACTAATGTTCTCATCCATCAGCCAAACTACTCTGTGGTGACAGCAGATCAGGACTGCCTGCTGAGTTAAAATGGCAGCTTTCATTCGAGTATGTAATTCTGTATTATATCTGTTATAATTCAGGCAGATCTTCAAACAGTTCCTCACCAATCGAGTGCTGAAGGATCCCAAACAAAGACGGTTCTTCAAGTCAAATGACATCTATGAGCTCTTTACTCTAGCCGATCCAGATGGAGGTCAGGGAACAGAGACCAGTGCTATTTTTGCAGGTCTGTAGAATTTACTTTTTATTTTTTTTGGTCCATTTTGTTCTTCCCAGAGAAACATTTTGTTGTCCAGTGATTCGATTACCAGAATCTCTTCCAAAATTAAGTTTGAAGGATTTCATTTGACAAGGTTCATTCTCACCCTCAAACAGGTACAGGCTCTGATGTCAAAGCACCCAAGAAACCTGAAAAACCAAAGCCATCACACAAAGTAAATCACAGCAGTAAATCACATACACACTCCTCAGCAAACTTCAGCAATACAGGTACAGACAGCACGCACACTCCTGCATTAAGGGATGGACACACTTCCCCATTCAGTAAAGACTCTCAGGGTAAAAAAATCGTTCCGATAGACAGCCAAAGCACCAACCAAGACGGTGTAGATGTAGTGCCGGTGGGACAAAATAATAATGAAGACTGGGATGCAGCCAAACCAGCAATGAATACCTCAAACTCACCCAGTTTTCACCAGCACAAAGACAAAAACTCTGCCCTGACCAGTCCACAGAAACACAGGGAAAAGAGGAAGCACTGTGACTCAGCTGACTCGGACAAACGCAAACATAAGAAACGCAGACGCTCCCGGGATGCTCGATTTGAAGGCCACCGCATCTCTCATTTGATAAAAAAAAGCATGTATAAGAAAGCCGAGAGTGAAGACAATGCAGCAGAGGACCAGAAAAAATCAGATGATTATGTCTTGGCAAAGCTCTTCAAGAAATCTGGTAGGTTTTTTTGTGCACTGGCCCCATCTGCAATATCAGACTTTTTTTATGTACATAAGACTTGCAAAACAGTAAGCTTCCTTTTTCTTGTTCTGTCACTTTTCTTCCATTGCATTTGTCAGGTATTCACAGTGTAATGCAGCATGACACCATCATGGAATCCTCCAATCCTGACTATGTTCTTGTAGAAGCAGAAGCCAACAGGGTGGCTAAAGATGCCCTTAAAGCTCTTAAAATTTCCCGGCAGCAATGCAGACAGCCCTTCAACAGAACTACTCCTGCCCCTGCTAAGTATGTAATCAAACACTGACATGGGGTCTTTATTAGAGCTTCACTATTGTCATTTAAAACAAATGTATCTAAGTTATTCTCTTGTTTGCTCTCTCAGGAAACGCTTTGGACAAAAGAAGAATTCTCTCTTAGCTGCACCTTCTGTTCAGGTTGCCCCCACTTCAGTCAAATGCAAGGTAACAGCCAGGTTCTCGTTAAAAGATATACTGTTGTTTTTCATTTGTGATGCCATTTTGGGTGCGCTCATTGATTTCTTCTGTTTAGGATGCTGCTGTTTTAAAGAAGTCTGTCTCAAAGAAACCAGGTTCAGGAGCTCATTTCAGTGGGGGAGGGTGCAGAAAGTGACTCATATTCTGCCCTCCGCTGTCATCCTCCTCTCTGCTGGCCCGGATGAGGGCCCGTAATCACCTCAGCATGCCCTCCAGGGGAAGAGAAACAGAAGAGGAGGAGGAGGAGGGTGGCTCAGGAGTTCCAGCAAGTCTTCCTGCTGCTCCATCCACTGATAACGATGAGCTGTTGGTGGATCTGCGTAACTTTGTAGCATTCCAGGCCAATGTGGACGGACAGGCCACCACCCACGAAGTGCTCGAGTATTTCAAACCAAGACTGACCCAGGAACAGGCACCTGTCTTCAGAGAGCTACTCAGAAGCATCTGTGACTTTCATAGGACCTCTGGTCAGGAGGGCATCTGGAGAATCAAAGAATGCTTTCGCTGAGTGGAAAACATTTAAATACTTGTGAGCTTCAAGTCTGTCAAGATCAAACTTACGGTTGTTGTCAACTTTGATTTTGTTCCTTTTTGTTGTCTTATGTTCAGTTTAGATGTTATGGAAGGAACATATAATAGGAAAGACATTTTGCAGTACAGTGGAGTTGTTGGGTCTAGCTAATGAAGTCAAAATTATCAGTTAACCAAGTGTTGAAGGTAATTTCTGTGACTGAATTTTGGTGCTTGTTCTATTTCTGTTCATTGTCACTTGTACCTGGTGATACTTGAATTCTTTGAAACGGTGTAATGCCATATTCAGATATGTTTGTTTTCAAACTTTGTACTTCGACAACCTATGTGGTGTCAGATTATATCAAATGTAATAATGGACTAGGGTGCCAATTTGTACATAAGACCTCACTAAAGGTTTTTGGTAGATTTTATAATTTTCTTGTACACTGTAGAAGATTTTGGGGATTGGATCAACACATTCATATTACCTCTTTATTATTCATGGATGAGCAGCTGTGTTTTATAAAAAAAAATGCAATGCACTGACTTGCATGTACTGTATGTAATAAATCTGCTGGCTGCTTCTCTGGTTGTGTTATTTTAAAAATACACACAAGAAAATGACTTATGAATATTAATATATTTTATAAGGAAATAAATGCAAATTATAAAGGAGAGGTGGAACAGTTTTGGACCAAGAATACTGATAAATGTGGGGATTTTAAAATAACGCGATAAATCAAAATTTGAAGGAAAGCTGACCTGTTTTATTTAACCGTGGTGCTGACCAGGGTCCTGAAATAGTCGATTACTATAAATTACGCAGGCCTAAATGTGGTATGCAAAATCTGCAAAACCCGAACTAGTTAAAGTTTATTTGTGAAATTGTCTCTACCGACGGAAATGAGATGAGTAATTTCATTTAGTCTTTTAAGCAATCATCAGAGGATGGAGAGGAAAGGCGCTGACAGGAAGCACACACACACACACACACTTTGGGCCTGCACTCTTGTCAAGAGTTGTCTAGACCAAATATTGGGATAAAGTTATCAGCCGTTATTTGATTTCAATTTTCTCCACGCACCTCACCGAGGTCATAATAACAACTTTATTTTCAGTGGTGCATAAATTAATTACGCGCATTTAATAACTAAAATATCATTATATTCCCCCTTTAATAACATAAACGCTGCACGCCAGGGAAACCCTTAATAGCGCGGGGCCCTGTAACTGGCCATTATCCGCCTGTAATGATATTACAGAACCAATTACGCACCATTAGAAGGGATTTTCTGCACTTTATGTGGTTTAGTCCAATCCCGCACTCCTCTTCTAAATTTCAGCTGCTTCTCGAAGCCTCATTTTGCCTCCACCACAGAGACGCATGGCGTCTGCGCTCTGCCGTCCCAGATGCGCTTTAAAACTAATTGAAAGGGTCCCGCAGCAGATCATTTATCTGAGGAAGCGAAATAAATCGCTGGACCCCTTGCTGTGAACAAAATCAAAAATTTGGCCTTGTGAGTGTTCTACATGCGCAACCCCTTGTAAAGTGGACCCCCTAACACACCCTGACGAGCAATTAAACCACCCGACAGTCAATCTAAAACCCAAAAGCAGTCATCCTCCTTTTTTTAATATATGAAAGAACCAAATAAAAAGTGCAGTGGGTATGTGTGCATGTTTATGGTTTGGGAATATGCTTGACTCTGGAATAACAATCACTTGTGATGAATTTTTTTGGCACCAGAGCAGAGCTGCCGTTTGCCACCCCGGGCATGTCTCTTCTCTCCCTCTTTCTGTCTTTCTCTTACTTACACACACACACACACACACACACACACACCAGGGGTTGGGGGGGCTGAGAAAGACAAAGCCGTGATAATCCGATTAGGACCAATTAGGCGTGAGATTCTGCGACACTAGCTGAAAGCCTTAACACTCCGTAGACAGTTATACAGTTATAGAGACATCTGGACACTCCCAGAGAGAAATAGAGAGACGGACAGCGAGAGAGAGAGAGAAGTAAGTAGTGTGTGTGTGTGTGTGTGTGTGTGTATGCAGAAGAGAGAGAGAGAGAGAGAGAGAGAGAGAGTAGTGGTGGTGGAGGGGTGGGGGGAGCGATCTGGACACTCCCAGACAGAGAGTCAGAGAGTCAGTGGAAGTGCAGCAGCCACTTCTCTCCGGAGCGCTAACTCACTCTCATCAGCATCCTCACCGCAGGTAGGATGCTCTTTCACATAAACTTTGAGTCTTCCTAAATCCCGCGCGGTTCCACATCTTCTGCTGGCGATTTTGTTAGTGTTATTTTTGTTCCCATCACAGATCTGCATCACTCCAGATCTGAAGCTTTAAGCTGAAACTTTTGTCTTTGTTCCAGGTTCCGTTTCGGAGCTCTTAAACGCGCAAAGATGTTCTACTTTCACTGTCCGCCTCAGCTGGACGGAGAATGCTGTCGCTCCAACACGCGTAAGTTTTCTCTTACTATTTTCCAGCTACAAATGATTTCTAACGTTATTCTCATAGTTTTTCTCTGTAAAGTTTTGTAATGTTTAGCCAGCGCAGGCTGCTTCTGCGCGTAAAGTGTATGTGCTATTGGAGACCTGAGAATAGGCCCGATCTTTACTTTCACTAAATTATTATAATATTTTAACAACATATTTTGTTGTCATCAATTGTTAATTAAAACAACACAAGTAATTTTTTAATGTTGTGATAACTAAAAGCTAAATAACTAAAAAAAAGTTTAAGTTATTTATCTTTTACATTTTTAACTTGAAAGTGTTGGTTGCTTTATGTATCTCCGGTAATATACATATAACTCCAAAGCAGCGGCTATACCCCCCCCCCCCAATTCGAAAGATGAATGTAAAGGGTTAAGGCTGATTTTCCCTCTGCTCTCTTCGGGTGAGAAGAGCTGGTGGTTTGGCCCCGGGGCAGAAGGGGCGTTTTGTCCCGGGCACAGATGTTGGGTGTCATGGCTTTTAGTTCGTCATGGTTCCCCTTAGACACCTAACATCAATGTTTCATGCAATTAATGGAAGCACATGCGTCTGTTTTGTCCAGTAGTTTTATTTTTTTCAGCATTTTTAGTACACAAATCTAGGCTTTCTTTATAATTTACTGAACTGACCGAAATGCAACATGGCGTTATTCACCCAATATTACACCCATTTTTTTTCTAAATAACTGAATTATTTCCAATCATTTTTCATTTTTTCTTTTCTTTTTTTTCTCCAGTGAATTCAGGCGGATTTGGCAACCATGCTCCGACTGACTTTGATGATGGATTTCTCCGAAGGAAACAGCGCAGAAACAGAACAACATTTACTTTGCAACAGGTAATAATTTTCCAGGACAAATAAATATATATACTGGAGCAAAAGAAATGGGCCTAACTAAAACTTCTCTCGAAGCAAAGCAGGTGTTGGGCGCTCTACCTATAATCAGAAGTGGGAAATGAGGGCAAAACTGGGAAAGTTTTCGAAATGAATGACTTTGACAGAGAGTTGGTCTTTCTTGATAACTGCCGCAGAAAAAAAAAGGCCTTTATGAATAATTTATCACCAAACCATAACGGTAACAACGCCATAACTTCATATGAAAATACAGGACGAGAAAATCTGTGGATTATTATTTGTCATTTCACAATTATAGTCTAATATTTAAGATTATTTTTTAATTATCCATTTGTATTCCAAACAGCTGGAGAAAGAAAGAAAGAAAGAAAGAAAGAAAGAAAGAAAGAAAGAAAGAAAGAAAGAAAGAAAGAAAGAAAGAAAGAAAGAAAGAAAGAAGTCTGCTTACAAGCAAATCAAATGATAGCAAATCATCTTCTTAATTAAAAGTATGCCCGCTCTTTTGTGCCAATACAGCTGGAGGCTTTGGAGGCTGTTTTCGCCCAGACCCACTACCCGGACGTGTTCACGCGGGAGGAGCTGGCGATGAAGATCAACCTGACCGAGGCCAGGGTGCAGGTAGGCTGCAGCAGTGTGATGTGTCCTGGGCACGTTTGACCATGCAAGAGAGGGTAAATTAAGGCACTCTGTCATTCTGGCTATGCACTTTAATAACATCAACATAATGGTGAATATTAGATTAGCTTGATTAATCGGTCATTCATAATTAACCAGCGATAATGTTCTTCACTAATTTGTCCGCGTCTCTGAGGTAGGAATACATCATCCGTGCAGATCTCGCTCTCGTAATGCAGCCAGAAAAACCATGTGTGTTTGAAAAGAGGGCAAAAGTCCGTAGCCTCCAAAACTCTCTTTCTCTCGCTGAATCTATCACACACACACACACACACACACACACACACACACACACACACACACACACACACACACACACACACACACACACATAAAAGCACAAATACACAAGCATGCACCTTAAATGTGGCAATTTATATTCCGCTCCTGCCCTGCACATATGCGCGGTTATAAACTTGGCCAGATGTAACTAAGTTATGTGTCCTGTATGTAATTTCCTGCATTCCAGATTTGCTTTTGGGTTTTGTTGTGCGCGCAGATCTAATTGTGGGAAATATAATAGTTTGCCTTTTGTTCCCCAGGGTCATCTTACTATCGCTTAAACCCAATGGCTGGGTTGATAATGGAATCCAGCGCTGTAAATTAGGGATTGTAAACAAATTATTCCCCTCCTAATCCGATTACCACATTCCTATTATTAAATCTGAACATGAATCCACCGCAGTATGCAGGGATATTAAACTTACATTATTATTAGAAAATAAATTTCCTTTCTGTTGTAGTGTTGTTGCCCCCCCCCCTTTTTGTAAAGTGTCAATGGGCCTCCCCCGCATTAAGAGCACGCCGCAAATTGAGATTAATGGAGCAATTATAGCCCATTCAGAGATGGGTGTGTGTGGGGGGGCGCGACTTCTAGCTGGAAGGTGCAGGGGTGAGATAAGTCCATCGGCTGTATTGTTGTCCTGCCACCAAAATGTTGTCCTTTCTTTATGCCGAATGAATGCATGTGTTTTGTTTGGCTGTTGACATCATTTATACCCCGGGTACAATAGGAGGGATGCAGAGCACATGCACACCGACTCTAACCTCCATTCACACATCATGATTAATGCCTGCTAGAACCAAGTCCTAATCGAATCTGATGTTGTCAAACAATCACTAAATAGGGAAATAAACGACTTCATCATTGCCGCCTCTCTCTTGGGCAGCACAACTGTCAGTGGGAAGTCATTAAAATATGATAATGAAAAATTGCTCAATTAAATGTTGTTATAGGCACTGACCTTCATTCGATTAAGATACCAGAACTTGGCTATATGTGCTCTCAGCTGTATGGATGGTGAAGGTTTTGGGGATAAGTCAGGGACTGTGGAAAATCAGAGAACTGCTGTGACAGATTCACTTGCCTCTTGATAAGAGGGGTCTCAAAACAAAGAAAAGAAAGAACATTTAACTTTTCTGTTAATAAGAAAAAAAGAATAATGTTTACTGTACTTTCCATTTCTCTCACAAATATGCAAGATAAATTATAAACCTAAATCCAAGGAATTGAACTGGAATTATTAAATCTGCCAGTGTGTCATTAGGTTGATTCCAGAATTCTGGTTGTAATTTATCATTTAATTCAACTTTTGTGTGCTTTTGTTGTCTTTTTTTTTTTTTTTTAAATGCAGGTTTGGTTTCAGAACCGCAGAGCAAAGTGGAGGAAGACAGAACGAGGGAGCTCAGACCCTGAAGGAGGGAAAGAGCAGATGAGTGAGGGCACTCCTCCATCTCGCAGCATCAACTCTCAGTCCCCAGTGGATCAGGGCAGAAAACAGAAAGAACCACTGGAGATGCAGCCGAGGTGAGAAGAGACAGACAGACAGACAACTGTTGTCACAATTACTGTAGTGAAACAGTGTCCTATTAAAGGGGAAATTTGGGAAGGATTGTTGGCCAGTTTGCTGGTGGAGTCAACTACAAATAATTCAGATTATTTTCTAAACTTTGATAGCCATCAGTGACATCTGTGGAAAGCACCATATCATTAACAAACAATTTTAATTCATTTGTGTATTTAGGAAATAGCTGTAGATATTTCGAGATATATGTTAATAGAATAAACAGTCTGTTTAAAGTTATTCCTAGATATTTACGTTAAGTATTCCTTCTCTCTCCAGTATCAACAGGACAGTGGGTCCTGGTGGTCCGTTCTTTCCGCTCTTGCCTACCAGGCACCCTCCTTAACTCTGCCACCTACGCCCAGGCTCTCTCACAGGTCGCCACTCTGAAAGGTAAATCTAATTCTTATTAACTGGCAAATAGAGATTGTAAAAAAGATGAATATTTTTTTGTAAATTTGTCACAAACCCCACTTATTCTAATATTTCAGGTAATGGCTTGTGCTCATGCTGTGTTTCGGACCCCATGGGCTTGTCCTTCTTGCCACCCTATGGTTGTCAGGGCAACCGCACAGCCAGCGTGGCCGCCCTGCGCATGAAGGCCCGTGAGCACTCCGAGGCTGTACTGCAGTCTGCCAACCTGCTTGGCGCAGCAACCGGTCCCGGTGCCAGCGTTGGAGTCCTGTCTGGAGTCGGCGTGAGCACAGCCGGGGTGGTAAGACCCTCGGTGGGTCCTCCCATTGAGGTTTCCGGCACCGTCGGAAGAGGGGGAGATAGCGCCAGTCCCACCTTGGCCTCTAAGGTCCCAGTCCTGGGAAGCAGTCCTACAAGCACCCTCACTGCCCCAAGGAACCACTGGAGAAAAAGTGAAGTGCTGGACACAAACTTGGATGTACTGATGCTATAAATCTGTGTGACTGTGCCTGCTCTAACTACTCTACTCTGGTCGTATGAGAAACTAAGCACAGACGACTGACTCCAGAAACAGCCTGGGACAGACTTTTCTGATATCGCACTGTATGGATGCAAACATTTAAATATTTATTTGACAGTAAGTTACGATTGTGAGAAATGCTCAATAACTGGGGCCTTGTTCCCCTCATAAAAGCACAACTGTGGTTTTGGATCTATTATCTGTCTTCATGCACTCTTGGACTCTTTTGATGGACTAACATAAATACAATATGTGTGCAGCAAGGACATATTTGATAATGTGAATTTAAATAATCCCGATGTTGTTCCTCTCATTTTCATTAGGAGGGCTGGTGGTTACATTGTAAACATTAATGCATGTAAACTGTAAGTGTACAAGTGATGGCAGGACAGCGAGGATTTTTGCAGGATTTTGGGCAAAATAATGTTTATGGCTTCAGGTCAAACAATCGCCTCTTGTCCTTTGAGTCTAAAGTGAAAGTGCACTTTAATATTAATCAGGCATTCTAACTGTAAATGTGTACATGTGCCAGACTACCGTATGCTCACGTGTGAACCCCAGGCAGGCTGAAGCAGACTCAGTGAGAGAGCGGCAGTTGTCCCTTCCACTCGGTTAGCACATCTGTAGTGGCAGCAGACAGGGAACACACCACTCCTGTTGTGACATGTTCTTTAAAACAATTAAAGATGTACTCGCTCATGTACCTCTCCTGTTGCCTCTCGCTCCAGCCATCTGTTCTGATACATTATTTATCATCTTCCCTTAAAGCCGGGAGAGTATTCGTGACTCTTATTATTTATTTACTTTTAGGAACGCTTATGCGCTCGCTTCCTCTCTGTGAGCCTTTTTTTTTTTTAATAAACCCCATTAAACATGATATATGCTATTTGTTAATGTTGGATTTACCTTTTAAAAAACATCATCTATCATCACCTCAGGGCTCTTCACATCATAGTTTATCGCATGCAATATATCTGTTGATTCATTATTCTTAAATATCTCCCCTCACAAGAATGACTTTTGACTATAGGATCGACTGATCGGACTGAGAATACTTAACCGCGGAGCGCACAACCAGTAGTTGGGCTGATTCAATTTGCGTCCTTGAGGATTTTCAGGAAATTACTTTTGATAGTCAATAACACAATTAAGTAAACTACACACACATTATCATGAATAATTGATAAGAAATTATGTATTACCATGAAGTACTGGTTCAATAATTGATGAGGCGACACCCTGGTGACACAGAAGAGGGAGATAATGTCAGGTTGTACACAGAGCTTTTTCTTTTTTTCTTTTTCTTTTTTTTTTTTTACACCATTACGTGTGCATGTTGTAAATATCTGAAAAGTATACCAATAAAGTGATGCTTTTACTGACTGTGACTTTAAGGCTTTTTGATAGGATTTTTCATGTATGAGGGCCTCATTTCTATAAACCCACTCAACACTCATATTCAATTTTGAGACAAAATCCCAAAATTTTGACAAAAGTTTAAAACTACGCGCCTTTTTTTAAAAAAAACAAAAAAACAACAACATATTTGATATCACAAAATCACTGAAGGTAAAAAAAGAAAAATATTGCCTCATATAGCAGATATTCTCCTGGATCTAAAATGGCCCAAACATTATTACCAAAAACATCATGGCTTCATATAATGCTTTATCTTTAAGTGCATGAGAGAGCTCCAGAGCAAAAATGTTGCGCCCAGTGACATGGCAGCTAATGATAACACAATATCCTTATACAAACCAGCTCCTTCTCCAAAATGTACCAGTATGGACAACGTAATCCGGCCAACTCATACAAAAGACGCAGGAAAACACATTCAGTCTCTCCAAAATTGAATACAGCAGTTGTGGAATTTAATCATTAGCCAAAACAAAGGATGCTGAAGTTATAATGACTCCGATCATCATTAAGTTCTGCATGGTGCCCATAATTCACTGCTTTAATATTTCATAAACAAGTCAAGTTGGTGTTGACATTCAGCTGTGCATGTGGCATCATTGATAATTTTCTGTCACCTAAAAAAAGTCCTGAGGCGGTTTTGTGGAGCATTGTTATATCAAATTAGCTGGAGAGTGGCCAGAAAAGCAGACAAACATGGTGAATACGGGGGACAGCAGTTGAACTCTGTTCTTACAGTGCAGTTAATGGGCTTCTTTTGTTGCAGTAATGAAATATTTTTGCAGGGACGTGGAGGAAAAAAAAAAACTGTCCTGAAACAGGGAGACGCTGCGCACATGCACCCATCCACAGACACGCAGACAATATAAGACAGAAAGAGACCGTGCACTCAAGAAAGAGTCATCCATACATACACCTTCTTTTTTTTTTTTTTTTGGTTGACATTAGCTGCAACACTGAATTTTTTACTATTTACAGCTCCAGCTTTCAAAGTCAGACATAAAGTGAATTCAGGCCTGGTCCAGTGAAGCGCCAAAACAACCTGCTAAAGTATCATCTTCTTTTAATTCTTGCAACAGAGCTGACCAATAACCCAATCAATTAGAATCAATTAGGCCCATTTCTGGATGGAGATTATACAAACAAAGCATATCTTAATGCAGCAAGTAATGTGCCTGTCTGCTGTTTGCCACATAACCACAGCTCTGCTCCCCCTTACTCAGCAGAAGGAAAGGCATCCTCAGCATTTGTGATCAATGCCCACAGTCCTCACAGCTTGTCAATAAAACTATTTTGAAGCAAAGCTGGAGACTTGCATTGTACAAAAACGTGAGAGGTTTGTATCAAAAGTCCAAATTTCTGCAAACAACTATCAGAACTGGGCGCTTTGTAATATAAATTTGCCCACTAGAGGGACTTAGTGAGCAGGAAACGGACGTGACTGGCTTCATGTCTAACCTCAGAGGGAAAATTGAGCCATTTGGTTTAACACATGCGGATCCTTTTTGCTGAGGTACGTTGCAAATGAAATTTAGTCAATCAAAACATTTTTAAGATGAATCGAAGGCCCCAAAGTAAGCAGCAAAACTAGATTTTTATGGCAGCAACTTGGATCTGTTGAACTGATTATTGATATGAATGGAATATACAGCTGAATATCAGAGACTGAAATGATTCCGGCGTGGAGAGGAAAATGGATGAGAAGGGTGTGTGGTTGGAGTTTGTTTAGAAGGGCGGAAAGAGATTAGTTAAAAAGGGATTACATCAGCCTTCTCTAAAGTTTAGTGAGCTGTATGTAAAACCATCTGTGTGTGTGTGGGGGGGGGGCATGTGTGGAGGAGTGCATCTCCATTAAGGCCCATGTGTGTGTGTCCATCATCCTATCAGGCCAGCCCTGCACCCGCCAAGAATCCCAGGAAACTATCTGCTGCAGCAATCTCCCATTATAGCAGCGGGCTGCAGGGGGAGGGAGAGACAGGGTGAAAGGGGGAGGTACAGTTCCTCCCCTTCTTTTGCCTTATGGCCTTTTCTGCTGGGGTTGAGTGAGGCTATAATCAGGGAGATTAGTCCTCCATGGCTTGAGTACTGTAATAAAGTGAAAATTCAGGTTAAAATGAACCTCTGACATATGCTGCGTCAAATAATAATAATAAAAAAAATCTCTTTGGAAGGAAATGGATGAAAAAACTAACAAAGCTGGAAAACATTTCCCTCACTTTGGTCTCTAGTATGAAGCTTCGTTCAAGTGAAGTGGCCAGGAGCCACTTGTTGACACTCAATACAGTGCTTGCCAGTGCTGTTAAACAAAGAAGGTGGCACTCAAGTGTAACACAATTAAGTTATTTCTGTCCTCCAGAAGGGCACCCAAACTACAGCCCCTCCATACAGCCCTACCCCTCTCACATTCCCAAACACCCACCATAATAGCACATCCCCAAGAAATTAGGTTTTCTGACTGCTTTAGAGCTCACAACCTCATCATAAAGTTGCAATATGTTTCCAGTTTACTGACAGTTAGTTCTGGCTGCTAATGGCCAACAGTAGCTGTCCAGATTTATAAATAGTTGAGAGGCTGTTTGTTTCATGCATCTGACACTCGACACCAAAGGATCTCACAGACCCGCATGCTAGCGCGAGCCCTCATTCTGGTCCCCCATGGTGGACACTCTCCCTGGGATAACTCCTCTATTTCTGTCTAGTCTCCAGCCTCGAGTCCTGCCTGCTGCTTGCCGCTCAAAGACCTGACAGTGGACTACATAGAGGTTTTTGTTTTTTTTTTATTTGGACTCCTGTTAATAGAAAGAGCTTGAGCTGTGAGAGACGAGTTGTGTGAGGGGGACAGGGCAGGATCAGATCAGCATCAAGGCCTTTTTGGGGAGATGAAGCACGTTTGAGGAGTTTGCAACAAGGCGCAAATTATGGAATATAAAACTCAAAGGTAAGTCAAGAGGCTCAGTGTACATTCTTGTTCATATTAGAAAGGAGACATAAATACATGGAAAAGACCAGAAAAGATTACAATAACAGATATGAATAATCTTGCTTTCAAGCATGCACTGTCGGGGATTTTCTCACAGGAAAAAAAGAGATATCTTTAAAGGAAAAAAAGGATTTCCCTTACTGATGGTACTGTGCAGTGTTTAGCTGCACTTACAGAATTTAGGTTTGTTCCACTGGAAGTTACTGACATCAGTAAATATTTACTGCTCTGCTTTGAGAAGACAGATACATTCCTGTTCAGTCTTCCTCTGGCCCAGAGTCCCTTCTGAAAACAAGTCATCTTTGGTGTCAGGTTTTAGTTGGAGACCCGTCACTGGACAAAAATAAACTTGTCACATGCAAGAATGAACAGAAATCACACTGACAGTGTGACAAGAGATTACCGTTGCAAGTGAGGGACATGCTTCTTTCTGATGTCTGAAGTCTCTCTTTATGTAACAAATGTTTTGTTTGAGTAAAGACAGTGTGGCATGAAGCTTAAATGCCAGAGTGTTATTGCTTTGATTCTTTTCTGAATGTTTCTTTTAATGCATTGAAAGAAGATGCTTACAGTGAGTGCACAGGGAAAATCCGAATGTGAAGCTACAGCCTTGTTCAAGCTGCTGTTTTTTTCTGCTTAAGGAGAAAAGTGTTGCATTATATCGTTGAACCTCCTTTAATTTCTGCGCAACTCTTATTTGATGCTGACGTAGTCAGTGGGTACAGCAGTGTGATGAGTAGCTGTTCAGTAGTTGTGTATCAGATGGAGAGCCTCCAGGTCAAAAGATATTAATGAACCACTGGATATTCTAAGCAAGGTGACGGCTGCCTGGCAGCTGTCCAGTATTTAACCAAAGTATACCCATCATATTACCCATTTACAGTATAACAAAAGAAGAATGTGATAAGCCACCTATATCCTCAAGTTTAAAAGAAACACATTATAATATTGCAAAAAAAAAAAAGCTTGTGGCCTTGGATTTAGATTTAAGTTTTTGTGGCTTTATTTATTTTTAAAAAATTTGTATTTCATTTTAAGGAATCTAAATAAAATACAGTATGTTTGGGGGAAAATCATTTTAGATTATGTACCTCACTGGCTATAAACTTTGTAATTTGTTTAATTCTACCCCTCTGTGTAAAGAAAAGGGCTTCTAATACAAGTGTTACACTTGGAAAGTCCTCATCAGATGTTTTTACTCTTTGACTAAACAGGAAACAGGCTGATTGAAGATCAGCAGCATTAGCAACTTGAAAATGTGTTCATTTCAAGCTCCGATTACTCAAGTTCTATCTTTTCCTCTGAAATCAATAAGTGGTGCGTGTGTGCCCATCTAAATTTGTACAGATGCATCTTGATTACCCTAAATAACTCACGTGAGGCCGTCTTCGCTGTGCCTAGCAACAGTGTAGTTTTATTCACAACATGTCTCTGAAGGTCACAGTGAGTGAGTGAAAGGATTTACAGAGCTGTTTTCAGAACCACATACAGTACATAGTGGCTTAATGCAAAAGAAAAATGGACCCTGTCAAGGCCAGCTATCATATATTATGCACCACAACAAATGAGTTACAGTTTGTTTTTTTAAATTAACTCATAGGAAAGAATATTGAATATATTTTAGGTTTTGGATCAAGGTTGCAATACATCGAGCAAAATACACTTGCTGTTATAAAACTGTGAATATAAAGTGATGGGTTACATGGTTCACCCTAGGCTGATTCTTTTTTATTTTCCTTTTTAGGAAACCAACAAACTCTGGGATTGTTTTGGACATTGGTCAGCTAAATGCCATGATGCCTTAGGAGCTCCTGGCTTTAAAAAATCCTGACCCAGGGCCCTAAATTCTGGGTGCAGCAGCTCCAGCAGCAGGCAGAGTGTGTAATTTTGAGGTCTACATTTGCATGAATGTTTGAACAACTGAAGGCAGACATTTTTGTTTGCAATTCTGCATCATGACCTCCGTTGAGAAGCGGCGCTCTGGTCGAAAGAGCGGTGGACATCGAAGGCACAGCGATGGAGGCTACAGCGACACCTCCAGCGGTGGGTCCTTCTTGGATGAGAATGACCGTGAGGTCAGCAGTCTGACGGACAGAGCATTCAGGAGTCTCTGTATCGGAGATGAGGCTGTCTACAATGACTCAGATTTAAGTTTATCTTCACCCTGCACCCAGAAAGACAGACAGCTGGCCTTTAGCCAGAGTGGACAAGACAGTGACAGAGAGTGCAGAGAGAGGGAGGAACTTAAGAGAGCTGCACATGAGAACTTCAGCCTTAAGGTGCAGCAGTATGGACAAGACTGGATCCATGGAAGAAGGTATGGAGGTGAGATCCACAGAGATCCAAGATGGGAGGTTTCTGGAGAAAGGGCACAGGGGAGGATTTCAGCCACATTCCAGCACTCCGTTGTGGAAACCTCTCAACAGGAAAAGTGTTTGAGGGAGGAGCTTAACTTTCTCAGCAATGGAGCCACAGAGTTGAGTTCACAGCAACGCAGAAGCCGCTCCAGAGTTTCCTCTCTCATCAGAGCTTTTAACTCTGAGGGACACAGGGATGGAGTAGGAACAGATGACAAACTCAGAGAGTGGAGTGATGAGACAAGCTGGGACAAATCAGCTCTAATGAGTATCCAAAGGGAACTTTCGGAATTCTCTACGTCATATCAGCAAAATTTTCACAGTGGTCATTTCCCCTCTTCTGGCCCATTCTCATACGGAGACACCGACCTCTACTCCTCTGGATCGGATATAGCAGCAGCGTCTCACAGTTCTGCATCTTCATTCATGAGATCCTCACAGAGCATGTTCACACAGGTCGACTGCAACTCTAATGTCTTTATACACAGTGAGTTTAGTCCCTTCAAGGTGTGGAGAGACCATAACAGGTTTACCTTCAAGCAAGGACAACTCTCAGGCTTTATGCACTGTTCAGAGTTCCCTAAATGGTATGAGACACCCATGTACAAGGAGCCTTCACAGATGGGTCAACCGCAGGGTTATTATACAGGTATCAGACAGCCAAGGAGTAACTTGGCACCCATGATTTCACCAGCTCTTCCACGTTCCACCTCAACATCCACAATGCTACAGAACGCTTCAGCTGTGGAGAAACGCTGTGAGTCAGAGTTGGCAGGTCATTACCCTCATAGGAAAAGGACCCAGAGTCTGGGAACTAATAGGCTTCCGTCCCATCGGCCATCAACTGCATCGCCCACCACTGAGATGTCTAGACGTGTCAGGGACACAATCAGCTCTGTCAAAGCCCTCCAGCAGAAAATCAAAATGATGACAGAGCAAAATATCACAACGGGAGTGATAGAAAACCAGCAAGCAGTACTTTACAGCAATGAAAATTTAAGTCTCTGTAACAATGCAGTAACAGTGGCGCCTAATACTGTGAGCAGTAACACAAGCACCACTCCATTTAATGTAAGCCAGATGCTGACACCTCTGGTCCATGCACACCCAGAGGCAGTTTCTTCTGATTTCCAACATTATGCAGTTTCTCCTCAACCTGTAGAGCATCCCCCAGTACGAGCAGAAAGCAGGGGTGCGACTCCTGACGTCAGGATGTCCACCTACAAATCCCGAGCCACGAGTCTGCTCTTCAATCTCAAAGACAACAGAAAACGAGTAAAAAGCACCTACAGTCCTACCAAATTTAAAGCAATGGAGACACCGGAGAAAAACAAACAGGAGCCTAGAGAGACTGTGATAGATATCCCCTATTTTCCAGATTCAGAAATTCAGTTTTCCCAGCTAGAGGAATCCAGCGGAACAAGTGCTGCTATAAACCAGTATCGCTGCCCAGAACATTCACTTACAGTGTCAAATTCCCAACCTGTAATGACAACTACAGGCCAATATACAGCATACTCTTTAAGTGATAACCAGACAGCTCAGACGCAAGGTCAGATGGTTCATCACTCTGGGTTCACTGGCTTTTTACCTGAAAACTACACTGGCAATAAGCTGGCTAATGGACAGAATCTACACGAAGATTTAGCATCATTTGCTCCCTATAAGCAAGATACGACGGCCAATGCAGGAACGTTAGGAAGGGATTTATACACACATAACCCACCTTACTCAGCTGCAGACACACCAAGGCTAAATGCTGACAACAATCAAAGTGGAGGATATTTAATAAGCAAGCCAAACACTGAACAACCTTTTAATGAAACAGTGGGAAGGCTATTCACAAAGGTGGAGAAATGTGAGCAGCTCAAACACAACAAACATGATTACAATAATGTGTCCTTACAGGATAAGAGGAGACAGATAAACAGCCAAGACAGTGAAAAGCTCGGCGTGAAAGCAACTCTCTCTCCATGGAAACAAGAAACGGCTGCTTTAATGGAAAAGACAGGGCAAGAAAATCATCAAAATATAGATCAAGAACTTGAGAAGGTAGAGATGAGGCAGAGCTTTGCCGTTTGCCCCTCTGATATAAAGCCTGGTTTGGTCAATACTAACATTTCAAACCAACCTTTTAGTAATGATGATAATGAGAAAACTGAAATGAAAGAGACTTATTTCAAACAGAACTATAACAAAGATAATGATAATGAATACATAAGCCATCAGACTTTTTCTTCTATTACAGAAAAACACGTAGACATGGATGAAACAAGAAAACTGTACATGCAAATTCCAAGGGGACATGAAGTCCATAGTCTCCAGCCTGAACATAACATACACACAAACATTCATTTAACCTTGACAATACATCTGCCCCCCAAATGTCCAAGCAGATGAAGGATAGACAGTTTGTTGAGGTCAAGGCTGAACCGGTCATAGCAGAACATATAAAATCACACCACACCCAAGTAGAGGTGGCAAAAGTTCGGCAGTGGGCTCAAGTAGAGCCTGAAGCAGAATCGTCTGGGTTAATTTTAGCAGGGCAGAGTGTTTCGGAAAAAGTCACAGCAGAGCAGGCCCAAGCCAAAGCAGAACATATTAAAGGGGAGAAGATAAAAGGAGAACAAACAAGACAGTTTGGAGAAAAACAACCAGAACTGGCCAGAGAGGAGCAGACAAAGGCTGAGCAAACCAGACTATATGAGGCAAGAGATGAGCCAAGAACTATTACAGAGAAAGCAGGAGCTGAGCACATTAAAAAGGAGCAGGGTAAGCAGGTCAAAGCAGAACAAGCTGAAGCAGAGAGGCTAAAAGAAGAGCACATAAAAACCGAACTGGCAAAACCCGAGCAGGCTTGGCAGGCGAGAATAGAGGAAGCTAAAACTGAACAGGCCACAGAAAAAAGGATCAATGCAGCACAAATCCAGGAAGCGCAGGTAACCACTGAACAAGTTAAAAAAGAGCAGACAGAAGCGGAACAATCTGGAACAGAAAAGGTCAATGCAAAACAGGCCTGCGCAGAGAAAACAAACACAGAGCAAGTACAGGAGCAACAAACCAAAGAAATGGTGAGGAAAAATGCAGCTGAAGTGGAGAAGGTCCAGACACACCACATTAAAACTGAGAATTTTCAAAAAGCAAAGGAAGGAAAAGCGTCAGCTCACTGTAGGTCGAGTAAATACAGACCGGTCTACAGCAGACATAAGCACAGTGCAAAATGCCAAACCTAAAGAGAGAAAAGTGGAATGGGCAAAGCAGGAGCGAGCTAAAGCAGAACTAATAAAAGCAGAAAGCATGCAGGAAATGTCAGCTAAACTCACAGCTAAACTCACAGCTACACAACAGGCCAAAATTGAGCCAGATAAAGTTGAACAAGTGAAGACAGAGTTAGCTAAAGCTAAAGCAGAGTTAGCCAAAATAAAAGAGAAAATGAGAGGCAAGCAAAAGGAGAAAGTCAAACATACTGTCATCACTAAAGAGGATGACATTGCAAAGAACAACGTTCCTTTAAAGTTAAATATACATAAAAATGAGGATTACCTAAAACAAGATAAGACAGTTCAAATGCATCAGCAGAAGGGAGACTTGGTTATCAGAAATGGGGCTGACAATTATGAGCGTCTGAGAGAAATATGGTTGTACTAACTTAATTTCAGCTAACAGAAACAATGAATCAGTAACAGAAAATATCTCTTTGAATGATGCCAATGAAATGCAAATTTTATCTCCTGTTAAAGCTGAGATAGTTAAGGAGAAATCAACAGAAGAACACAGTCCTACAGCTAACAACGAAAAGATAGAGGAAGTATGTGGCTTTAAATCCAGTGAAGTCTCTGAAAGTCAATGTGTGCACAGTGACTCATCCAAAGAATTTAAGTCACCTAATGCAAATTATTCTCCAACCAGTGTAAATAAAAGAATAAATGGTGACACTGTTAGCAATAAAGTGAAGGACAACAGTGTTGGAAAGTTGGAAAAATGTGACCCTGTGAAAGTGACTGAGGTTTCACAGCAAAGAGATTCTGATTTGACCAAACTGCCACCCCATGAAAGAAAACCTAAGTCAGCTGAGCACACTGCAGGTCCAGGTAAAGATCAACACTTCATCCCTCCCAGATCACTGTCAAATAAAGAAAGAACTATGACCAAGCAAGAGATTTTGACTTCCAAGATAAAAGCTCATGCTGAAAAAGAAATTTCAGCAATTAAAGAAAAGGGCTGTGCTATACGAGACGGGTTTATATCCAAAAGTTCTTCCAAGCAATTAGGAGGTAGTCAGACTTTCAATACACGCCAGAGGCTGCCATCACAGGAAGTGTCTAAAAAGCATGAAAGCTCAGTGCCCAGTAATATCAAACCGAAGCCTCAGATGGAACCTTCAGGAGTACAGGTGGACCCGGTCAAGTCTGTTTCACCTACAAGCTCGTCTGCAATACCAGTTAAATCTGCAGCAACCACCACTCATAATATCATTAGCACAACTGACTGCTTGTTACAAAATCAAAAGCAGGAGACCAAATCAATGAAAAATAAAGAGCAGCCACCCATGAATAACAGAGAAGAACAGAAAGCAGATCATGCAGAAATATCAGGAAAACCAAAAGATGGACTTAAAGACTATTCAGCCGTAAACACTGACAATCCCAACAAAAAGGAAGAAGATCCATCACACACTACAGGTGTCAATGCTACAAGCTTCAAACCTGTGACAACAGGAACTACTGAAAGTAAAGAAGCAACTCGTGTAGATTTATCACCTTTACTAAATGTTGTCTTTGGCCAGAAAAAAGACCCTACAGCTTATCAGAGCTTGCAGATTAAGGGAATAATGGTAACTGTACGAGAAAGAAAGCCAACTGTGAATGATGGTCAGGGGAACTGCTCCGCTCAAAATCAAATGAATGCAACAGAGAAAGAGAACACCAGTTCAGACCTGGATAAGCATCCTCCCAACTCAGGTCTAGAATTAAGTGAGAGAAAATATATTCAGAAATGAGCTCACAAAGACAAAGGACATACAGGAAACAGAAGATCAGGCTAAATTTATTATAAAAAGTCATTCTGAAAATGTGCAAGAAACACCACCCTCAGAAGCAGTAAAGAACAATATGAAGATGTGTGAGAAAAGGACACATCCTCAGCAGGAGAGTTCCGCGATGAACATAAAACCTCGGGGGAAACACAACCAGAAACCCTGACTGAAAAAGGTGATACAGTCACTGTATCTGCTAAAAATAAAGTGCCAGGTGAAACTCAACCCCTTCTCTACAAAGAGGACATAATAGCAAGAGAAAGAAAAGATCACACAGATGAAACACTAAGAGAGAACCCAGCAAGTAGCTTAAGGACTGATGAAGAGAAAATTGCACAAAAAGTACAAACAGCTCAAACTAATGAGAACTTTAGTGTCACGGCAGTGAACACTGGAATCAACAACATGGATGATGCTGAAACTCTGATAAAACAGGTCACCCAACAGACTGTGAAAGAAGATATGACAAATGTGGTCAATCATCCCAACATCAGCAGTGTAGATGGCATTAGAACAACCTTAATGGAGGAAAACAAACATGACTCCACAACTGCAAAAACTTTAAATACCAGTCCTTCCAACAAGACAACCAAGAATGAAAAGACACATGTATCACACAAACTTCAAGATAATGAGAAACAAATCAGTGATGCTAATAAAGAGGATGATAATGTGCATATTGACTGCATCGCCATCCGAGTTGTGCCACCAGTAACCGAGGACAGCCTGAAAAAAGTGGGAAAACAACATGGTGCAAGTTTGCCGTATGATGTGGTGCAATCTAATGAAGAGAAACAAGTTGCATCATCTAGTTGTAAAGAAAAAGTTAAGACTTTAAACACTGAAGAACAAGCAAGCACTGAGAAATACAGTTCTGAAGACACATTAGGTGTACAACATGTGCTGTCCAGTGTCAGAAAACTGTCTGATTCACTGAAAATCAGCAATCGACAGAACAGCAACAATGCAACCAGCGAGAACATGCAATCTGAGAATGAAGAGTTTGAAAAAGTAAAGAAATGTGGGGAATCAAATGAACAACCAGCAGAAGGAGACTACTTTCAAGTACAAGGGATAACAGAAACCAGTAATGAGCCACAGCACAATAGCGTAACTGATAGAGATGCATCAAAGGGAAGGGAACTTCCAGAGTTACCACCAAACAAAACAGCTGTCAGCAATGAATCACACAAGGAAGGAAAAACTGAAGCCTTTGTGTTCACTTTGGATCAAAGTAAAAGAAAAACAGTGGATTCAAGTACATTAAGAATTCAAGATGAAGACGCAAAAAGGAAAGCAGAAGCAGAAGATAAGCTGGCATCAAAACAAAGAGATGGATTCAGGGAAAGATGGAGCAGTAATGAAAATACTGAGGCAGATCAAGATAATCATATTAGAAAACAAATGGAGAAGCAGTCCACTTTATCAGCAACCGAAAGACAAAGTTCAAGAAATTCACGCCCAGCAAGGGAGAGCACAGTTCAGGAAAAACCTGAAGTTAAACCAAAACCAAAAGGAAAGGTATCCACAATACCTGAGATATCAGCAATTGCAGACTATGCAAGGTTAAAAGTAATTGTTTCAGAGGACAGAGAGGAAAATACATTTCAGGAATACCCACCCAACAAAAAGGAAGGATTCTTTCCACTAATACAGACCCGTCATAGCAGACGTCCTGTGTTTACTCCTGACCCACAAGAGCTCTCTGTAAAGGAGAAAAGTTTGCCAAATAAGACAGAAATGAGTGCTAAGGTGAATAAAGTGCCCAAAGCGGTAGTGTTTCCCATTACAGACAAGGAACACCAAAGGACAGGGATGTTTAAACTGGGAGAAAAAGAAAGACAAGATGCCAAATTGAATGAAGACCCAGTAGCCAATGCAACAAAATACACCCATCACAAAGAGAGGAATGATTCACGAAAAACTCAGACAGTACAAATGTCTGACTCCCAAAGGGTATGTCCAAAAGATCAAAATACTTGTCAGCCAAACAGTCATTCTTTGCAAGCAGCAACTTCAGCTTCTGTAGTTAAAAATTCTCTTCTACATCCAACCATGGGGCAAGATGAGAGAGTTGAAAAACAACAGGATAAAGAGACAGAGGATAATATTGAAGATGGGAGGACAGATAAACTACAGGAAGAAAGCCTTGCAATTCAGCATGACCAAATCAAAGTAAAGCAGCAGGGTAGAATAAAACAAGGGGGGAAGAGCAAGTATTAAGGTGTGAAGAGGAGAAAACAGAAGACATGAGAATAAAGCACATATTGGAGGAGAGCAGAGCTTCTTTGGCTGAAGAAGAGAGGAGAGCCACTCAGAGGGAAGAGGAGAGGAGAGCAAGAGAGCGCGAGGCCGTAGCTATTAAGATCAAGGAGAGGCGAGACAAGCAGAGAGAATCAGAGAGAAGAGCAGATGAAGAAAGAAAAGTCAAACAGAAAGAAGAAGATATTAGAGCAAAGCAAAGAGAAGAAAAACGGAGAATGAAAGAAATTGAGGAGAAGAAGACAATAAACACAGAGGAGCAACATAGAGCTGCACAAGAAGAGCAACAGAGAAGAACTGCCCAAGAAAAGCAACAGAGGAACGTTGCACAAGAAGAGCAACAGAGAAGAGCTACACAAGAAGAGCAACAGAGGAAAGCTGCACAAGAAGAGCAACAGAGAAGAGCTGCACAAGAAGAGCAACAGAGGAAAGCTGCACAAGAAGAGCAACAGAGAAGAGCTACACAAGAAGAGCAACAGAGGAAAGCTGCACAAGAAGAGCAACAGAGAAGAGCTGCACAAGAGAGAAGAGCTGCACAAGAAGAGCAACAGAGGAAAGCTGCACAAGAAGAGCAACAGAGAGCTGCACAGGAAGAGCAGCAGAGGAGAGCTGCCCAAGAAGAGCAACAGAGGAGAGCTGCACAAGAAGAGCAACAGAGAAGAGCTGCACAAGAAGAGCTACAGAGGAGAGCTGCAGAAGAGCAACGAAAAAGCAAGCTGCTGAAGTAAGCAACAGAAAAAAGCTGCACAAGAAGAGCTACAGAAGAGAGCTGCACAGAAAGAGCTACAGAGGAGAGCTGTACAAGAAGAGCAACAGAGAAGAGCTGCACAAGAAGAGCAACAGAGGAGAGCTATACAAGAGCATCAAAGAAAAGCTGCAGAAGAAAAACAAAAGAGAACTGCACAAGAGGAGCAGAGAGCTGCACGAGACGAGAAATAAGAAGAAGCTGCACAGGAAGAGCAACAGAAGGAGAGCTGCACAAGACGAGCAGCAAAGAAGAGCTGCAGAGGAAGAGCTGCAGAGGAGAGCTGCACAAGAAGAGCAGCAAGAAAAGCTACACAAGAAGTTCTCAGATATGAGAGCTGCACAAGAAGAGCTTCAGAGGAGAGCTGCACAAGAAAAGCTACAGAGGAGAGCTGCCGAAGAAGAGCAACAGTGGAGAGCTGCCCAAGAAGAGCAACAGAGAAGAGTTGCACAAGAAAATCTACAGAGGAAAGCTGCCGAAGAAGAGCAAGAGTGAGAGCTGCACAAGAAGCAGACAGAAGAAGAGCTGTACATGAAGAACGACACAGAGTGGTCCAAGAAGAGGAACAGAGGAAAGCTGAAGAGCAGCAAAAGAGGAGGCAGCTCGAAAGAGAGGTGCAGAAGGAGAGTAGCCTCAAGAGATTCAGCAGAGGAGGAGAGAAGCTTTGATTGAGGCAACAGGAGACTGGAAGATACTTTGCCAATGTTGAGGAAAGAAAAGAACAGAAAACACAAAGAGGAAGATAAAGTTACTCATATTTCAGAAAAGGAAAGGATCAACCAGATCCAGATTGAAGAGCAGAAGAGACAGAAGGTGGAAAAATGAAGAATGGATAACTCAAAAGGGGAGGCTGGCAGGAAAGCTGTCGAAAAAGAAAAAATCATACAAGCAAAAACCAAGTCAAAGAGCAGCCCAAACACCTTGAGAATAGTCAAGAAGCACTGAAAGAGGAGAAGAGAGTGGCAAAAGAATGCATGCTAGCTCAAAGAGATGATCACATCAAGGCTAATAACAGAAAAGAAGAAAAGTTAACAGCTGACAGTGAGAATGTGAGAGACGCTCAGGTAGAGCAAAAAAGAGCAGCAAAGGTGGATGCGCTCCAGTATGTATGCCATCACTTCAACAGAATCAGAAAAGAAACCCAAAGAAAGGCGACTTATGTTCCCCTTCACCTTCCCAACAAAGAAACAATCTATCAGAGCATGAGTCACCTGAGTCCCACATGAGACCTAACAGACCCCATGCCCCTGCATCTCCAGCATCATCTCTGCCCGATCCAACACTTCCTCTCCTGCTCTAGGAGCCAAACCCTTAATGTTCAGAGTAAAGGACAACACTTTCCGAGGTTCTTCTTCCACCAAGTCAGTTAAGCCACGATTCTTTAAGAGCTTTGGAGACGATTTTAGGATGGGCTCACCCAATGACAGGGGATCAGACAAAAGAGAGGAAGAGCAGGAGAAAATAAGAGCACAGTGGTCCTGTCCATCCTGACACAGGATTAAATAGACTCACTGCTGAATCGTCAACTTTCCAGTCAGCATCTTCACCACAGGATCACTCAACTCCCATCTCTCATTACAGGCCCTATTCCAGGAGAAGCATTGCTATGGATGAAGATGACTCACGCCTCTCTTGTCAGCAATATGTCAGAAGATGTGGAGAGTTTTGCCACCAGTGCAGCAGACCTGGCAGAGACACGAGGTTTGTATGACTACGAGAGACCAGAATCAGCGTGTAGCTTCAGCAGTGATGCGTCCCGTTCTTTGGGCAAGCCTCCAGTTGTTCCCCCAAAGAGTGAGAAAGCCCTGCGCAGAGCTCAAAGGTTAACCACTCGGAGAATGAAGAAAGAGTTGTCCAAAGTTGCGACAGACAGCCCCACTGGAGTTGAGAAAGATGTCTCCACCATTCGTTCACCCTCATCCACTGAGGTACGCTCTCCCAGTCGCCATGCTGTGGCTTCCCCTCATTTTTCCTCACCCATCTCCCTCGCTAATGCGCCTGTGTTGGGGTCCAGCTTGCCTTCTTCTCATACAGAGCACCAGTCTTCTCACTACTCTTTCCATGCTTCACCTCATGCCACTGGTCCCATTTCTATCCCTCATTCTACTGCGGCTGTTTCCCTCCCTGCCGTGTCTCCTTATGCTACTGGCCCTGCTTCCCATGCTGCTGCTCCTAAGACAGTTGCTCATGTTCCCTCTTCTCCCACTCTCCATCATGCCAACCACCCAGCTCCAGTGACACAGTACCATGTAGAGTCAAGCTATCCCCAGTCCTACCCTCTGACCCAGCGCAAAGTGCTGCAGAGACCCTGGTTCTGGCCAATATTTTGTAGTGGACCTGCCTGTTCAAGTGAAAAAGAAGACTTTTTTGACCCACAGACAGGAAAGTATATTCAACTGAATGTGCGTGAGTCTGGCCAGAGCATCTTGCAACCTCAACCCCAGCAAACGTGTCCACAGCCTCAGCTCCAACCCCAAATGCAGATCAAGCCGCAGCCCTTCTCCCAGACTTTTCCCGCTGGCAAACCGTTTCTGCTTTATCAAGGCTACCACAGTTATCCCCAGGGTTACCAACCAGCAAGTATCAACTCCTTGCACCCTAATAGGTCACAGGTTCCTGCAGCTCTCCACCAGCACCAACAGCCTGGATATTCGGGTTTTGAACTGGGACAGAACACTGAAGGGCATCGCTATAGTCCAGAGAAGACTCCGTACATGGACACGGTTAATGATAAAGCCAAAACATCTAACACAGTTTACAGCACACATGGCTCAAATGAGTCATTCCCAGAGTGTGTCACAAACAGCCAGCTTGCAAGAAGCTCAGCTTGTGAAAATGATAACTCAGCCCACTCACAATGTTGTCCTCGTGATATAATAGCTATGAGTGAACTGGAGGACTTTATGGAGGTGTCTGATTGGTGAGAGCAAAAACTGATATTAGACATTTAATAAAGAATGAATGGATCATAATATGCAGTATTTTAAGTGGTTGTAAATGACCTTTTCAAGTGGAAATAGTCTCAGAATGTTTTTGGTTTGTAGTTTTAATAAGTGTCTATGACATACCGTTAAACTGTTGTTGCTGCTTTTGGAGATTTGCTGTTGATTTATTTATTGATTTACAGAGTTCACCATTCCATTTGACTTTGAATGTGAGAAGCTAAGGTACGCTTCTTGTGTAAACAATATCATTAGCATCCCACTGCCTGCTCAGCCTAATTGTATTTTATTATATATCAAACAGCAACAGTATATCAAAAGTGTTAAGTTGCTTGGATAAATTTCTGCCACTGACAGGACTGCTTAACCTTTGAGCGCCAACTGGAGATTTTCAGATGATGTAGAGCTTAGTTTTTGTATTCAGCCATGTATGAAGTGAACACGTGGTCATATGGCTGGTGCTACTTTTAAGAATTAATATCATACAGTAGTCTATGTTTAAGCTGAAAGTTTGTAAGAATGTTTCTGGGTTGCTGTGAAACAGTAGCATGACA